>JAPDVR010000012.1:972079-1014579 GCA_026230005.1 Gila orcuttii | reverse complement strand
AACTGACTCGATAATGTGTTTGAGTTTCAGCGGTTTAGCTTAGTGCTCGACGACCAATGGGATGCGACCGTGGAGAATGACGCACAACCCCGCCCACCACTTCCATAAAAGGAAAAGCCCCTAGCCCAAAACAGTTTTCCCCTCACGACAAGCCCCGCCTCCTGTGACAGGATTTGCCAATCGGAGCGATTTAGTATCTGTGATTGGCTTAGATCAGACGTCATTCACGTAGACGTTGGCAAACGTTAGAGCGGTCAAATATAATATAACGAACAGCGTAAATATAGCGAAAGCGAACGCGCTTTTAAGTTCAACGTACACTTAAGTTAGGAGTCAATATATAGGTGTCAATAAAGTTGAGGGTTCCGTGTGGGCGGGGCTTGTGGGGAATATTTCTCAAGTCACGTGTACAGCACCGTGTAGCCGTGAACGTGTTTTGCGTGACGGGAACGAACAGGGCGTCTGAGTGACCGAAGTTACGCGCTCAAAACACGGTCAATCTGCATTAAAGATTGCTGTTATAATACATTAAAACTACCGGATTTGAGGAAACCTGCAAATATAGTCGGGTTTCGCCGTGTTTGGGGATTGATTTCGCTCTGGATGAAGTCACGACCATCGCGACACACACGTAAGCTGTCACGACCTTCTCTGAGCGGACGAATGTTGTTCTGATAAAAAGTTTGCGTGTTTTTCTGGAGCAACTAAACGACAATTCTGCTGTTAACGGTATTGGTTTCTATGGTTCAGGCTGCAATGCGATTTTATTTGTGTGAAAGCCTGCTAAAGTTTAAAAATAAAACTTTGGTGAGACCGTACTAGTACAATAAGTACTATAAGATGACAAATAAGCTTTTTGAAAGGTAAAACGAGTAATTCTGAGGATCTGGAGCTGCTGGAGATCAAATATGTCAGCTGTTTACGTCATGGCTTGAGCCGATGACGTCATGACGTTGGACTTAAAATAATTGTAATAAGGGAAATAAGCCTTTGTTTTTTATTTAAAAACAATTTTAGTTTTGAAAAAGATTTTATTCTTATTTGTGCTTGTTTACTTTTCCTAATGTGCTCCTTGGCTGTATTTGTAATTCTTCAAATATCTATCTAGATCTATATCTGTCTGTAATGATAATAATGTAATTCATAATAATACCATTTGCTTGAATACTTAAATATAAGAGGTTTAACATTTGTAGAAACGTAATAGTATACGATGTGAAGATAATGAGTAACATGATTAATTTCTGATTAATGTACCACATTTAACAGTGACTTGATAGATGGATGATGTGAAATAAAAACACTGGCAGGCTTTTGACTTCAATCCTGTTTTTCCAGTTAGTTAAATAGTTTGAATGCGTAAAGTTAAAATGTGAAACATTCAGTCTCATCAACTGTACTTGATAATGTCATGATGTTTCAGGCTCAGTCGGGGGAAGACGATGAAGGATGAAGATCGTATGAGAGCGATGGGCAAATTTAAAAGCAAAAGGATGGAGAAGTGGAAGCTGGAGTCGGAGAGGGATTCGGGTTTCTCAGGTCTGTAATCCAGGACTGGATTCTTCTGATGGGTTTGGAAGCAGATGTTTCATCTACATTAATACAGACACATTTGAAAACGGCGTTTTCATTTAAAAACGCTCTCCGTCCACACTAGCGTTTCCCGACGTTTCAGTGCGGATGAGAAACTTTTGGAAAACGCCTGAAAACACTAAATTCACCGTTACTGCGCATGCGTAAACCCTCACAGAAGCTCACTGAGAGGATACAGACGGAAAATAAATAATATCGCAACAGGATCATTTTGTTTAGCAGAATCTCAGCATTCACTGATCGTCCAGCTCTCACTCACTATTATATGTTCGGTCTAAAACGCTAAAACTGCTCCTGTTTCACCGCAGCGAATGCGAGTGTGTTTTCTGTCGTCTGTGCCGCACTGTGATATGAAGAGTGTGTGAAGTTACATATTTCAGCAACAGTGTGAAAGTGAACCGCACATTACAGACACAACACTTGTATAAACATGAATATGTGGGTATAATATGCGTCACATGACTAAACTTACATCATCGTTTTTAAATACCTCAGTTTTAACAGTCCACACTACAACACGAAAACAGCATTTTCAAATTTATCCACTTTGGAGAGCGTTTTCATTAAGAAAAACACCGTCTTAGTGTGAACGGAAGGACATAATGGAGAGAAAAAGATGCATTTTCAAACGAAAAGGTATAAGTGTGGACATGGCCTCAGTGTGTGTGTGTGTGTGTGTGTGTGTGTGTGCATGCAGACGGCAGCTCTGAGCACCGCAGTGTGATCGAGGACTCCAGGTCTCAGGTGTCTCCGCTGGCGCAGGGACTCGCGCCGATGATCATCATGAACAGTGTTGTTCTGAAACAGGTGAACCTTCCCTGCATGCAGTTCAGTCTGAATAGAAACTAATGACACTTTAAAACCAGACGCATATGACTTTGGTGTCAGGATTACTAGTGTGTGTGTGTGTGTACATATATATATAATGCATACATACACACACACACACTGCCCGGCCAAAAAACAGTGGCATCACATTTATTTTCATCAAGAGGTGCATGAGTGTTTGGTCTAGATCTTGTGTTGTCAGTGCAAGAGTCCAGCGCTCTAAAGTCTCCAGAACAACACACACACACACATACTCACTCACTCACTCACAGACACACACACACTCACAGACATACACACACTCACACTCTCTCTCTCTCACACACACACACTTACTCACACACAGGGCCTGAAATTAACACCTGACCACGCGCCAAGTGAATTTTGCAATTGGCGGGTAAAACTGTCAATCTACCTGCCACATTGGCGGGTAGCCAATGAGAATTGAGTGATTCATTAGTTGTTGTTGTTTTTTTTGCGTCTGTCCGATAACATCAGAAATTTTCATTCAAGCAGCTGATTTCTGTGAATGCATGTAAAACTAAATGTATATTGCAGCACAGGGGGAAGTCAGTATATACATTAACGACGATTTGAGACAAATAAATGTACATTTAATGTAAAACTATGTAAACGGCGCTCTGTGGCACGGCAGGATTTTGAACAAGGTCCTGAGCCGTTGCTGGGCGCCGCGGACAGACGCCGAATGGCACCGCTGGTGTGTGTACACTGATAGGCCTGGGATACATTGGCTGCGTGGGGTAAGCGTGGCGTTTCTGTTGCGTGTCAGCTGCGTGGCGGCTGCGTTGCGTTTTCTGTGTCTTTGCACATCAGAAATGGTATAGGGCACTGTCTGACTCGGCGCTGCTGACACGCATCATCCTTGTTCGACATATGGGAGAGAGTTGTGGAAGCCCTATACCTCGTGTTAAGCATAAATATAAAGCCTACTGATAAAGACACTGTCAGCACAGCAGTATTAACAGCAAAATAGACTACAGAATATTGACGCGGCGCCACCCTGCGCATCCGATGTGCGACCCCCTTAAGAGTTATTATTATAATAATAACTTAATTATTATAAAGGCGGGGGGGGGGGGGGGGGGGTTGGTTGGGGAAAATAACATCTCTGTTATTATCAATGAAACTGACTGCACAATGAATCATTCATAATATACTGAACAAAAAGTCAGTTTTGAGCGGTGAGGGGAGTCTATCTTAAATGCTTCTGATTGGCCATTGCGTTCAAGAAATCAACACATATGTCTGTGATTGGCTACATCGCTCAACGCTGCAAACATGTTATAAAAAGAAACTCTGGCCTGTAAATCGTTTCTATTTTGTTTTAGTTGTTCTTGTTGCTTTTCTGCAACAGATGAATAAAAATGTATTAGTTTTTATGTTTTATTCATAGATATTTCTAGTTTGCGGGAGTCCCGCGAATCGTTTTAGTGCATTACCGCCCACGCTGGCACTCGGCCATCAAATCTAGTCCCGCGCCGCACTCTATTGCGTTGGCAGTGCACGTCTATAGATCAAGGGCCCGGCCCGAGGATAGTGACGGGAAATATCGTCCCGACCCGGCCCGAGGGTTCAGGGTCGGGCAGAGAATCTAAGCTCTAAGTTACTTACCAAGATCAGTCTTGTACAGCCAAGGGGAGTATTTCCCCTCTGACAGCCAAGCTGGGTCAAAACCTGTCATCCGGTGATGACTGGACTTCTGATGCTCGTCAGGGGCCGGATGCGCAGCACTAGGAGAGCTACTCCGGCTGCTACTCGCAGTAGAGCGATTGTTGCCATCTTCAGTTCCCTGTGAGCGTTTAAAAAACGCAAAAATTTTTGTCTGATTTTCATCTCGTTGACGCGACATATTTCCCGCCGCACGCTCTCTGTCCGCAAGTGTGTGAGTGTGCGCACTCATTGGGATAATTGTAAACGCGCAAACACAGACAGAAAAGACATGCCATTGTGGAAATAAGATAAATAACATATTACTTAAGGGCTATTTAGTTTGTTTAATAAAATAACAAATTGTAATCTGGCGCTATAAAGAAAATCAAATCAAATTTACTTGAGCTTCAAGGGGGGCGGGGCGAGCCGTTAGGAGGGCGGGGCGAGCCGAGCCGTTAGGAGCCGTTAGGAGGGTGGGGCGAGCTGTTAGGAGCCGTTAGGAGGGCGGGGCGAGCTGTTAGGAGCCGTTAGGAGGGCGGGGCGAGCTGTTAGGAGCCGTTAGGAGGGCGGGGCGAGCTGTTAGGAGCCGTTAGGAGGGTGGGGCGAGCTGTTAGGAGCCGTTAGGAGGGCGGGGCGAGCCGTTATATAATGGTAGGGGAAACACTGCACACTCTCACACATGCACAGATTTTATGTACTTTTATGTCTGAAAAGTGACATTCAGAACTGGTATTTAATGTTTTATTTCTGCATTTTAACACAACAACAACTAAATCTGTGCAATCTGCAATCATACATACAGGTCCTTCTAAAAAAATTAGCATATTGTGATAAAGTTCATTATTTTCCATAATGTAATGATAAAAATTAAACTTTCATGTATTTTAGATTCATTGCACACCAACTGAAATATTTCAGGTCTTTTATTGTTTTAATAATGATGATTTTGGCATACAGCTCATGAAAACCCAAAATTCCTATCTCAAAATATTAGCACATTTCATCCGACCAATAAAATAAGTGTTTTTAATACAAAAAAAAAAAGTCAACCTTCAAATAATTATGTTCAGTTATGCACTCAATAGTCAATACTTGGTCGGGAATCCTTTTGCAGAAATGACTGCTTCAATGCGGCGTGGCATGGAGGCAATCAGCCTGTGGCACTGCTGAGGTGTTATGGAGGCCCAGGATGCTTCGATAGCGGCCTTAAGCTCATCCAGAGTGTTGGGTCTTGCGTCTCTCAACTTTCTCTTCACAATATCCCACAGATTCTCTATGGGGTTCAGGTCAGGAGAGTTGGCAGGCCAATTGAGCACAGTAATACCATGGTCAGTAAACCATTTACCAGTGGTTTTGGCACTGTGAGCAGGTGCCAGGTCGTGCTGAAAAATGAAATCAGATGGAAGCATGAAGTGCTCCAAAATCTCCTGATAGCTAGCTGCATTGACCCTGCCCTTGATAAAACACAGTGGACCAACACCAGCAGCTGACATGGCACCCCAGACCATCACTGACTGTGGGTACTTGACACTGGACTTCAGGCATTTTGGCATTTCCTTCTCCCCAGTCTTCCTCCAGACTCTGGCACCTTGATTTCCGAATGACATGCAAAACTGAGCAACAGTCCAGTGCTGCTTCTCTGTAGCCCAGGTCAGGCGCTTCTGCCGCTGTTTCTGGTTCAAAAGTGGCTTGACCTGGGGAATGCGGCACCTGTAGCCCATTTCCTGCACACGCCTGTGCACGGTGGCTCTGGATGTTTCTACTCCAGACTCAGTCCACTGCTTCCGCAGGTCCCCAAGGTCTGGAATCGGTCCTTCTCCACAATCTTCCTCAGGGTCCGGTCACCTCTTCTCGTTGTGCAGCGTTTTTTGCCACACTTTTTCCTTCCCACAGACTTCCCACTGAGGTGCCTTGTAGAGATGCTCCGATCAGCATTTTTGGGGCCGATTACCGATCACCAAAATCATGATCTGCCGATTGCCGATCACTGCCGATCACAGAATGGCAGGGGAATGGGAATCTTTTATCTAGCAGAGTTTGCACCATTTGTAGAAATGTGTTTATTTAATTGTATTTAGAAAATGAGATGTCTTAAGGCTACTCTAGGCCAGCTTTCCCAAATAAGGCAGAGTAACATTAAATTATTCCAAACAAAGAGGGGTCAGGCAGACCAACACACATCAGATCAGCCTAATGGGAGGGGATCAAGTTACACTTAGGCATATTTGGAAATTGTAGCCTCTTAATACACCCACTACATTTACTAATTGGCAACAAAATGTACAACTTGTTACACCAAAACTGGCTACTGATAAAAGGACAAAACTATGGCAAGTTTTTTTTCTGTTATTATTATGAACGTCTGATGTAGTTGAGCAGAATGCTCTTTTATGAAGTTACTTCATTAAAGGACATATTTAATGAGATTATGCCTGAAAAGGTTTTGGATTTTTCATCATATGTTCATTTTAAAATATATATTGTATAAAATGACTTCTTGTTTATATTTGTTTTGTTTTATTGTATTTATATGATATTTGTATTTTTATAATTGATTTTTTGCCATGAAAATAGCTTTTAATGCTGACATGGCATTAAATAAAATAATCTGAATCTGATGTAGTTGAGGAACCAACTACGTCAGAACAAAAAAAATAAAATACCACCACCACCTTTGAAACATCTCGCGGCACGAATGTACCAATACAAATAAATAAAAACATCTCCAGTTAACTCAGAGCATTCATTTTGTTCATTTGTTAAGACGCGATCTAGCGCTGAAATGTTTTTTTTTTTTATCAAGTGATCAAAGTGCTCGTTGCCGCAGCGATCAGTGGCGCAGATACCGCGTTCTGTTGTGGCTCCCGCGGTGCGCGGTCTTCACTCGGACGCGCGCTTCAATCCGTTGGGAGACTCCCTATTCGTTCTGGTGAAGGAGAACTCATGTTGCCACTGCCAAGCTCCACTCTGCTGTTGTGTGCCCGTGCGCCACGCATGCAGGTGGGAAAAAGTCGCGCGAGTAATTTACGTCACGAGATCGGCTTTTTTGATCGGCGCTTTTGGGGTTCGCCGATCAATCTATTTTTAGCCAATATCGGCCGATCATGATCGGTGTCCGATCAATCGGAGCATCCCTAGTGCCTTGATACAGCACTCTGGGAACAGCCTATTTGTTCAGAAATTTCTTTCTGTGTCTTACCCTCTTGCTTGAGGGTGTCAATGATGGCCTTCTGGACAGCAGTCAGGTCGACAGTCTTACCCATGATTGCGGTTTTGAGTAATGAAACGGGCTGGGAGTTTTTAAAAGCCCCAGGAATCTTTTGCAGGTGTTTAGAGTTAATTAGTTGATTCAGATGATTAGGTTAATAGCTCGTTTAGAGAACCTTTTCATGATATGCTAATTTTTTGAGATTTTCATGAGCTGTATGCCAAAATCATCAGTATTAAAACAATAAAAGACCTGAAATATTTCAGTTGGTGTGCAATGAATCTAAAATATATGAAAGTTTAATTTTTATCATTACATTATGGAAAATAATTAACTTTATCACAACATGCTAATTTTTTGAGAAGGACCTGTATGTAAATAATAACCGTAACCAGTGTGTGTTATATCTGAATGGCTATTGTGTATAGTTGATGCAAATAACACACTAAAAACATACATTAAAATGCAAGACTTAAAGTTCTTGCACAATGAGTCCGGATTGTCCAGACAGAATGTGTTTTGAAAAATTTGGATCGGGTTTTTTTCTGCGTTTTTCGCATCCATAGCAAGTGTTTGAGAAGTGTTTTAACAGTTCAGCGCCACCGAATGACGGATACCCTAACCTAACCCTGACCCTAAGGCCGTGTGTCCACCAAAGCGTTTTTTCATGCACCTGGCGTAAAATTCTAATTGTTTTCAATGGGAGCGCCGCGTTTTTTAAACGCCATGAGCATAACAAGGCGCTGAGCGTGTATTTAACGCTGAAGCGCTGAGCGCCCGGCGTTTTTTACTGGTCGCCGAGAGTTGAAAAATGTTCAACTTTTGGTAAAACGCTGCGCTCATCACTGTCACTTTTTACCCAACCGTCCAATCACAGTGGAGGAGGGGCGGGACTAATATCACACCGACCAACTGTCACAACATTCTTTCTGTACAACGACGTCAACCAGCAGAGCTAACCGAACAATATGGATGAAAAATAAATTTGTAGTATGAAACAAATTATCTGCAAAATCAGATACAAGTAAACTGTGCTGCGGATATTCTGTATCATAGCAACGTATCGTCTTAACTGATAAAACGCTGCGCTGCCAAAACGCTCTCAAGCGACACAGCTAGGCGTTTTCAGCTGAGCGTCCAGCGTTTTCAGCTGGCTAAAAACGCTTTGGTGGACACACGGCCTAACTGCTAACCTAACCCTGACCCTAACCTAACCTGACCCTAACCCGTGTGCAGGAGCTGTATTGGTAAAAACCCTGATTTCTAATTTGCGTTTGTTTTGTGTGTTCAGTCTGGTGAAGCCCGTGTGAAGCCCTGGCCGGTGGACGTGGTTCCTCAGCCTCAGGTCGTGTTCCTCCAGCCTGTGGTCCCGAAGACACACACACACACCAAACACACGTCACAGCGCCGCCGGCACCGGAAGCTCCTCCCGATCCGCAAATCATATCCCAGAATCGCTCCTCATCCCGGAGACAATCCTCTTCAGACCAACAGCAACAGCTCCAGTTCCTCAGTCCAGAGCTCGGGTTCCTCTCACAGCGATGGCGCTCAGTCCAACTCGTTCCCCGACACTCCTGTTCCGGAAACATCCGGAGAATCCGATACCAGACCCAAATCCACGGACAACCGTTCCCATTCCCACACGGACAACCGGAGCAAGCGCTTCTGCAACACGTACAACATCCTCAGCTCGTCGGGTCTGCTGGACATCACGCTGCGCACCAAAGACCTGATCCGACAGAACCGGCGCACGCAGAGCGAGCTGGACCGGCTCCGAGAACACACACACATGTTCCTGCGGGCGCTGGAGACCGGAGACCCGGCGGTCTGGAGGAGCCTGGAGACCAGCCTGCAGGAGCAGTGACGCGTGTGTGTGTGTCGAGGTCAAAGCTATGATCACTGGTGTAGTCGTCCACTGTTAATGGACTGTGTGGATGTTTCACTCGTTGAGAAGCTTCTGCCTTCATCTAGATCAGTGCATAAGCTCTTTACACTCACTTCCTGCTGTGCTTTACACTCACTTCCTGCTGTGCTTTACACTCACTTCCTGCTTTACACTCACTTCCTGCTGTGCTTCACACTCACTTCCCTCTCTCACACGCACTCAGACACATACACTCAGACACAAACACACATGCATATCAAAGCAGAATATATAAATATTAGGCCTGATTTAAACACCAGTTTATGAGATCATAGAATGAAGCAAGTGAATTCTTTATGAGTGAGTCATTGAATCGTTCGTTCAAGAGATTTGTTCAAAAACACTGATTCATCCAGTAATGAAAAAAGTGAAGTCTTTATGTGTGAGTCATTGAATCATTCACTCAAGATATTCATTCAGAAACGCTGATTAATCCATTTAAAAAGTGATTTAATTTTTTTTTTGGTCCGTTCAGAATCGTGATCTTTGTTTGAATCAATAAAGTCGTGATTCTCAATCTAGTCAGAATCGTGCAGCTCTAATATTCATATAGTTTTCAGACAGAAACACAGTGTTGATCCTGATGAATGATCATGTGCTTATCGTCTTGCCTTGATGAAGTTCAGTGACAGCTATCACATGACCACCCGTTCACCCAATCATGGCTTGACTTCCTCGTTTGCATGAGTAGAGTACGGATCGTTAAAGCATTAGCAGTAGCACAGAAAGGGTTAGGTTATGTGTCGTGTTTCCTGACTCTTATTGGCTTGCTTTAGTGGCTTCTTTTAAAACGATACATAAAACATTTCTTGGCCAGCAGTTTTGCTAAAGCTTTATACACGTCTTGCTGTCTGTAAGTGCTTCCATACAAACATCATGAAATGCATTTCTGTGAACCATTCAAAGGCCTTCAGACCCGCCTATAATCTGCAAAAACTAGTTTCCTGTCTTTTTGTAAATAACATGTCATTTTGTGTATAAAGATGTAATTTTGCATTTTCCTTTGCTGTTCATCCTCACGTTTGCAGTTGTGAACTGAATCTCCAGCTCTGTTTTCTAGACGCCAGCAGGATTGTGAAGGGTTGTTATTATAATCGCTCGATACGGTGCTTTTACATTAATAGATGCATTTACAAACAAATGGCCTGATATACATAATCGCTCTGAGAATTCATCTGACAGAATATAATTAAACATTTCTCAGCTGTGCAAACCCAAAACTGTGGTCAAATTTTTGCATTTTACTGATTCTTTGTGTTTTTTTAAGTTTTTTATTATTATTTCCCACTTTAAAACATGTATTACTGAATACTACACTGTCAAATGTTTTTGTCATAAAGTTATTAAAATAATTTAAAATATCAAATGAGTGCTTGGATTGCATTACTCACAGAAATCATGTAGACCTACTTTTAAAAAATATATATATTTTTTTATATAAATTAAATAAACTTAAAAAAAATCTGATTAACTGTGCTTGTTATCCAAAACATGTTGGCTTTGAGGAAGAATCGATTCAAAAGATTCAGAGAATCAGGCATCGTGAATGAAGAATCACGCTTTGTTACTCGAAAGTATCTTCGTTAATGATGCCTGACTCTTTTGAACCGATTCTTTCAGGTTCAATACGCGTATCGCTCACTGCAAGAATCAAATAAATCGATTAGATAGGTAAACGTGTTGGATGCGACAGATTGTTGAATGATCATTTCATGTGATCTGGAAACTGGCTAAACTTTTATAATATTAATTTGATTCTTGTTTTTTTATTATTTAG
Organism: Gila orcuttii; assembly: GCA_026230005.1. Taxonomy (NCBI): domain Eukaryota; kingdom Metazoa; phylum Chordata; class Actinopteri; order Cypriniformes; family Leuciscidae; genus Gila; species Gila orcuttii. Next base: position 1,003,578 of record JAPDVR010000012.1, on the reverse strand, counting down.
TTCTATTTTCCACTTTTTACATTTTTAGACGTTTTACTGAATATCATCAGTGCCAATTAAAATATACATTACTCAGAAAGTATGTACTTTTTCATTCTGCAATTTTAATGTACAATTTCATTTCATTCATTCATTGATGATTCTTCTTCAAAGAATCGACTCAAAAGAATCAGAGAATCAGGCACCATTCGAAAGAATCTCCATTAGTGATGCCTGACTCTCGAACCGTTTCTTTCGGATTCAATAAGGGTGTCGCTCACTGATTTACAGCTCTTTGTTTGCTTAAGTAAAGCAGGCTTTCCAACACTAGTTTCCATTATAATAATAATACACAATCAGAATGCCGATCAATAGTTTTTCACCCAGAAGTACATCTCTCACAGTCCGCGTGTGACCCGGAAGTGCACGCGATCTGTCGTTTTGTTTGTTTTGCTTCTGCTTCTCACTATCAAACATCAGCGGAGATGAAGATTAAGAGATTTTATAAAGATAAATGTATATCATAGTCATCTATCAGGTATGTTTAAGATATCTAACTTTAGAAAAGCGAAGGAAAAGCGAGCAGAATGATGGTGATTTGTGCTCTTGCTAACGGTGGCTTATTCTGTCTGCTTTATTAATGACAAATGCTTCGTATTTATAACACTTTATCATTAATAATATTGCACCTCTATGTATAAACAGTGTGATTTGAGGTTGCCTGAGCCTTGTGAAAGCTTTAAAAGCATGTCAACTTCATATTCATTCATTCAGTTATTCATACGTACTTAATTTAAATAATTCATTTGGTGAATATGTGAGTAATGTATTTAGCGTAATTCATGTTTCATATGTTAAATATGAATGTTTCATATGTGTTTTTTATTCATGCAGATGATGGACGAAACCTTCTCCCTCTGACCGCCTGAACCGGGTTAGTTTCACTTAGTAATCGATAATACTTTTTACCTGTTAACTGTGAAAATCTAAACGCCTGTTTTATTTTATATAAAATATATATTTTAGAAAATAATTTGGACTTTAAAATTGCTATAAAACTATAGCCGTTGTCATGATAAATCGAGGAATCGGGTCTCCCTTAGGACCCAGGCGGTAATGCCTGATCAAAAGTTATCACAATGTCTTGATTAATTATAACTTATTTAACTATCATAATTATGATGTTTATTATATTAAGTGCACAAACATATATTTCATGCTTGATATATAAAATGAATGTCTTGCATAAAACAAACTGGAAACAAAACCATGCCTAACAATGTTTTTTTTTCATAAAGATTGTTGCGACATACTATGTTCTGTAAAAGTAATTTAATATTAATGTAACACAATAATAGTAATTTGGTACAGTATATAATAATACTATAATATATTTTTAATAAATTAGTTGTCAAATAAACGTAATTAATTTGAAACATGTATTTGGAACTATTTTGGAAGCAAAAAACATTCCTAATATAAGCTTGGCTAACAGGCTAATCGGCTAGATGTATGCTATGCTAGTACATAAGCTAACTAAAAAAACAGTAAGAACCAGACATGCTTGATTTCACAACCTATAGCTTCAGTTATAGTATATGAACCATGTAATTTAAAATATATTAATGGTCATTATAACGCATTTTAAACAATATAAATCATAACGTTTGGGTCCTAAAGGAGACCCGATTCCTGGGGGGACTCGATTTCTCACCACACCATATGTCTAACAAAGTTGTGTTCAATTTAAAGTTGATATCACAAAAATTGCTTGAATTATGAGTGTTTAAGCTTTCATGATACCTCACCGATGATGATTAAAGGCACTAAAAAGATAAAAATAGCTGATATATTGATGATGTCTTCACATGTTTATGGATCTCTCTCTTGTTGACAGATCACATTACGCTGAATCCATGCTTTCTGATGAACTTGACTCCAAACCTGAGGTATTATTGTCCGAGAAGATTACAGATATTATTTTACTGATAATATTAATGGTTATTATTTATGTTATACACAGGGCCTAAAACTTCTTTTTGCCAGACCTGCCAATGGCCAGTGACTTAAGAAAATGTACCGGCCATGAAACTGATTTTGCTTTTGTTTGATTAACATTAAACACAGGCAGCAGGGATATTAGGCTGCTGTCACTTTAAGAGCGGATGCACTGATCTAATATACTGATACAAGTTTACTTCCTCAAATGTTTACGTAACTTAAGTCATAACCCACTATGTTTACTGGGATACTCGCTATTTTATCTTTACATTTGTCTGTTCAAGTGCAAGAAGCGGTGAAAGAGCTCAGTTCAGTGTTCGCTCGCTATCTGAGACGTGGCTTTGGATGTGTCCACACTAAACTTCCCACTGAATCGAGAAATGATTCTGGATGGATTCTGAGATTTACTGAATGCATCGCGATTCTCTCTCGAATCGATTCTGAGCTTAGTTTTTAACGGCAGATCACACAGCTCTTGAACCTTCTATAAAATAATCATTCATAAAGTTTGAAAAGGTTGAAGCAAATCACAAGGGCAATGTGGGCTGTTTACATGTATCTAGCATGATTAAAGCATTCTGAGGTGCGAGTATTATTATAATATTAGTATTGTTGTAACTGTGTGTGCAAGTATTGGCATAAGTCTCTAGGTTTGATGATGATTGATACCTGTGTTGTGTGTTCCTGTGCAGCTGTTGGTTGAGTTTGTGCAGAACGCGTCGATCCCGCTGGGCCAGAGTCTGGAGGAGTCAGACCTCAAGCCCTCATGTGTCCCGTTGCTGTCTCCCACACACACCTCCTCCACACACACCTCGTGTGTCCCGTTGCTGTCTCCCACACACACCTCCTCATGCGGCCCACTGGACCTGCCAGGTGAAGCTCACAGATCAGCACCAGCCTTTACATATAAGCTTTTAGTTTCACCTATGTTAGATTTAAAGGTGCATTGTGGAATATTTAGGAGGATCTGTTGACAGAAATGCTAAATCATATACAGAACTGTTTTCAGTGGTGTATAAAGACCTTACATAATGAACCGTTATGTTTTTATTACAGTGCATCCGGAAAGTATTCACAGCGCTTCACTTTTTCCACATTTTGTTATGTTAAAGCCTTATTATATAAAGCCATATATATTCCAAAAAAATTAAAAAACGAAAATATAACATGAACATAAGTATGCACAGCCTTTGCCATAACACTCAAAATTGAGCTCAGGTGCATCCAGTTTCCACTGATCATCCTTGAGATGTTTCTACAACTGGATTGGAGTCCACCTGTGGTAAATTTAGTTGATTGGACATGATTTGCAAAGGCACACACCTGTCTATATCTAGTCAGGATCAAGGGAAAGATGAGGAACTGGGAGGCTCGTCAGGTTCGAGGGAAAGATGAGGAACTGGGAGGCTCGTCAGGTTCGAGGGAAAGATGAGGAACTGGGAGACTCGTCAGGTTCGAGGGAAAGATGAGGAACTGGGAGGCTCGTCAGGTTCGAGGGAAAGATGAGGAACTGGGAGACTCGTCAGGTTCGAGGGAAAGATGAGGAACTGGGAGACTCGTCAGGTTCGAGGTAAAGATGAGGAACTGGGAGACTAGTCAGGATCAAGGGAAAGATGAGGAACTGGGAGACTAGTCAGGATCAAGGGAAAGATGAGGAACTGGGAGGCTCGTCAGGTTCGAGGGAAAGATGAGGAACTGGGAGACTCGTCAGGTTCAAGGGAAAGATGAGGAACTGGGAGACTCGTCAGGTTCGAGGGAAAGATGAGGAACTGGGAGACTATTCAGGTTCGAGGGAAAGATGAGGAACTGGGAGATTTGTCAGGATCGAGGGAAAGATGAGGAACTGGGAGACTAGTCAGGATCGAGGGAAAGATCAGGAACTGCGAGACTAGTCAGAATCGAGGATCGAGGGAAAGATGAGGAACTGGGAGATTAGTCAGGATCGAGGGAAAGATGAGGAACTGGGTGACTAGTCAGGATCGAGGGAAAGATCAGGAACTGGGAGACTAGTCAGAATCGAGGATCGAGGGAAAGATGAGGAACTGGGAGGCTAGTCAGGATCGAGGGAAAGATCAGGAACTGGGAGACTAGTCAGAATCGAGGATCGAGGGAAAGATGAGGAACTGGGAGATTAGTCAGGATCGAGGGAAAGATAAGGAACTGGGTGACTAGTCAGGATCGAGGGAAAGATGAGGAACCGGGAGACTAGTCAGGATCGAGGGAAAGATGAGGAACCGGGAGACTAGTCAGGTTCGAGGGAAAGATCAGGAACTGGGAGACTCGTCAGGTTCGAGGGAAAGATGAGGAACTGGGTGACTAGTCAGGATCGAGGTAAAGATCAGGAACTGGGAGACTAGTCAGGATCGAGGGAAAGATCAGGAACTGGGAGACTAGTCAGGATCGAGGGAAAGATGAGGAACTGGGAGACTTGTCAGAATCGAGGGAAAGATCAGGAACTGGGAGATTAGTCAGGATCGAGGGAAAGATCAGGAACTGGGAGACTGATCAGGATCGAGGGAAAGATGAGGAACTGGGAGACTAGTCAGGATCGATGGAAAGATCAGGAACTGGGAGACTAGTCAGGATCTAGGGAAAGATGAGGAACTGGGAGACTAGTCAGGATCGAGGGAAAGATGAGGAACTGGGAGACTAGTCAGGATCGAGGGAAAGATGAGGAACTGGGTGACTAGTCAGGATCGAGGTAAAGATCAGGAACTGGGAGACTAGTCAGGATCGAGGGAAAGATGAGCAACCGGGAGACTAGTCAGGATCGAGGGAAAGATGAGGAACTGGGAGACTAGTCAGGATCGAGGGAAAGATGAGGAACTGGGTGACTAGTCAGGATCGAGGTAAAGATCAGGAACTGGGAGACTAGTCAGGATCGAGGGAAAGATGAGCAACCGGGAGACTAGTCAGGATCGAGGTAAAGATCAGGAACTGGGAGACTAGTCAGGATCGAGGGAAAGATGAGGAACTGGAAGACTTGTCAGAATCGAGGTAAAGAGCAGGAACTGGGAGACTAGTAAGGATCGAGGGAAAGATGAGGAACTGGGAGACTTGTCAGGATCGAGGGAAAGATCAGGAACTGGGAGACTGATCAGGATCGAGGGAAAGATCAGGAACTGGGAGACTAGTCAGGATCAATGGAAAGATCAGGAACTGGGAGACTAGTCAGGATCGAGGGGAAGATGAGAAACTGGCAGACTAGTCAGGCAACGGGACAGCTCTGTGAATGTCTTTGAGTGGCCCAGCCAAAAAAAAGTACACTGTCATATTATACCCAAATATTATTCATAAAGTGACTACCAGTAAAATATATAAAAATTTGGGAGCAAAAATGATTCAGACACTTTGACCTGATCATGTTTTGCTGAAGTGTTTTTTCTTTAATTGCTAATGCACCTTTTTACACCACAGACTGAACAACAAGAAGCATTGCTTGGTGATTGGTTGAGCTAAACTGGTATTATCTAATTGTGTAGTTAAATTTAACAGCTGACAGATATTCAAAATAATTCATGTGTGAGAGTCTAACAGAAGGACAGACAAAACCAGTGAAATATCAACTGAGTTCTTGTCAGATTTTATTACCATTTTCTAAACTATAGCGGATAAACTGTGATAATGTGAGAAGTGTTGAAGGAGTCTGAATATATTTTGGTTTGACTGTATATGTGGTGTGCGTGTGTGTGTGTTTCAGAGAGCGCTCTTAGCCATGCCGAGTCCCCAGCGCTGTCAGAGTTCGGGCCCGAGCGAAGCCCGCTGGTGGTTCATCTGCATCAGCCGGCTCCCTCGCCTCCTGCACACTCACACACACACACACCCACACCCACAATCCTCCAGCACCTGCAGAACCACGACAGCACGTCCTACGTCCTGCTCAACCTGGCCAAAGGTCCGATTATTAACCCATCACTCCATAACACAGCAGACTGGACAACTGATACACTGCAAAGAAAATGCTTTTCTTACTCAGTATTTTTGTCTTGTTTCCAGTCCCAATTCTTGGAATCTAAATGAAATGAGTTTTTTCTTAAAACAAGCAAAATTTTCTGCCAATGGGGTAAGAAAAATAATCTGATTTCAAATGGAAAACAAGATTATTTTTCTGACCCCATTGGCAGATCATTTTGCTTGTTTTAAGAAAAAACTAATTTCATTTAGATTTCCCTCCCCAGAAAACAAGACATAATATCTTATGGCATTTTACTCATCTAGTAAATGCATCTTGATTTAAGAATTTCTTAGATATTTGGACTGAAAACAAGACAAAAATACTAAGTAAGAAAATCTTTTTTTGCTGTGTAGACATCCAACATCAATTAATGAATACTTGTGATGTCCCAGACAGCAACATAGGCTGCGTTTACACTGGCACAAAAAATCAGATCTTTTACTCGCATCTGACACAGATCGGAATTTGTTGCACATGTGTAAACACAAAAATCTGCACAAAAATTTCGCATCTGATCTGAGCCACTTCCAAATGTGGTTTTAAATCAGATCCATATCTGATAAACTGTGATAATGTGAGAAATGTTGAAGGTGTCTGAATATATTTTGGTTTGACTGTATATGTGATGTGTGTGTGTGTCTGGTTTGACTGTATGTGATGATGCAGTGGTCAACACACACTCTCTGTGCTGTAGGGTTGTCGTCGTCGGCCGAGCCGCTGGTGTTTGTTCAGGATGATGTGGACGAGGCGCAGGAGGAGATTTCTTCGGGTGACGGTGTGGATGCCGGCGCTCCATGGTACCTGCGGGTCCAAGAGCTCGCTCACGATAGCCTGATCGCCGCCACACGCGCACAGCTAGCCAAAGAAGCCCGAGCCGGCGGAAACGGTAACACACACACACACACACACTCTCACTCACTCACTCACGCCAAGTCGACTCCGTGTTACAAATATAGACCATATTAGCCCGGTTCTGTCAACACTGCATTGGCTCTCTATTAAACATTGTATACATTTTTAAATATTGCTGATTACTTACGAAGCACTAAATGGTTTAGCTCCGCAGTACTTGAGCGAGCTCTTAACGCATTATAGTCCTTCACGTCTATTGCGATCTCAAAATTCCGGCCAGTTGATAATACCTAGAATATCTAAATCGACTGCTTGCGGTAGATCCTTTTCCTATTTAGCACCAAAACTCTGGAACAATCTTCCTAACATTGTCCGGGAAGCAGACACAGTCTGTCAGTTCAAATCTAGACTAAAAACACATCTCTTTGGTTTAGCATACACATAACACATTATAACTTTATTCTAGATCTGCTGTGAAGCCGAAACAATCTCTGTTACTGTAATCTCCTATTATCACTGTAAAGCTGCTGTGAAACATCTATAGTGTTAAAAGCGCTGTATAAAGGAAGGAGACTCGACTTAGTCATATTGAAATGCTCACAAAGAAATCTACAGGTGCTGGTCATATAATTAGAATATCATCAAAAGTTTATTTATTTCAGTAATTCCATTCAAAAAGTGAAATTTAGATATTATATTCATTCATTACACACAGACTGATATATTTCAAATGTTTATTTCATTTAATTGTGATGATTAAAACTGACAACTAATGAAAATCCCAAATTCAGTATCACCGAAAATTAGAATATTACTTAAGACCAATACAAAAAAAGGATTTTTAGAAATGTTGGCCAACTGAAAATTATGAACATTAAAAGTATGAGCATGTACAGCACTCAATACTTAGTTGGGGCCCCTTTTGCCTGAATTACTGCAGCAATGCGGCGTGGCATGAAGTCGATCAGTCTCTGGCACTGACAAAACTGACAAAAGGTCATTGCTAAAGAGGCTGGCTGTTCACAGAGCTCTGTCTCCAAGCACATTAATAGAGAGGCGAAGGGAAGGAAAATATGTGGTAGAAAAAAGTGTACAAGCAATAGGGACAACTGCACCCTGGAGAGGATTGTGAAACAAAACCCTTTCAAAAATGTGGGGGAGATTCACAAAGAGTGGACTGCAGCTGGAGTCAGTGCTTCAAGAACCACCACACACAGACGTATGTAAGACATGGGTTTCAGCTGTCGCATTCCTTGTGTCAAGCCACTCTTGAACAAGACACAGCATCAGAAGCGTCTAAAGACAAAAAGGATTGGACAGCTGCTGAGTGGTCCAAAGTTATGTTCTCTGATGAAAGTAAATTCTGCATTTCCTTTGGAAATCAAGGTCCCAGAGTCTGGAGGAAGAGAGTAGAGGCACAGAATCCACGTTGCTTAAAGTCCAGTGTAAAGTTTCCACAGTCAGTGATGGTTTGGGGTGCCATGTCATCTGCTGGTGTTGGTCCACTGTTTTCTGAGGTCCAAGGTCAACGCAGCCGTCTACCAGGAAGTTTTAGAGCACTTCATGCTTCCTGCTGCTGACCAACTTTATGGAGATGCAGATTTCATTTTCCAACAGGACTTGGCACCTGCACACAGTGCCAAAGCTACCAGTACCTGGTTTAAGGACCATGCATGGTATCCCTGTTCTTAATTGGCCAGCAAACTCGCCTGACCTTAACCCTATAGAAAATCTATGGGGTATTGTGAAGAGGAAGATGCGATACACCAGACTCAACAATGCAGAAGAGCTGAAGGCCACTATCAGAGCAACCTGGGCTCTCATAACACCTGAGCAATGCCACAGACTGATCGACTTCATGCCACGCCGCATTGCTGCAGTAATTCAGGCAAAAGGGGCCCCAACTAAGTATTGAGTGCTGTACATGCTCATACTTTTCATGTTCATACTTTTCAGTTGGCCAACATTTCTAAAAATCCTTTTTTTGTATTGGTCTTAAGTAATATTCTAATTTTCGGAGATACTGAATTTGGGATTTTCATTAGTTGTCAGTTTTAATCATCACAATTAAATGAAATAAACATTTGAAATATATCAGTCTGTGTGTAATGAATGAATATAATATCTAAATTTCACTTTTTGAATGGAATTACTTAAATCAACTTTTTGATGATATTCTAATTATATGACCAGCACCTGTATAAGAGGAATCGAAATTTAAATATTTAAAACAAAGTATTTGATTCCTGACCTGTCACTCTCTGCTGTTGCCTAGGTGACCACATTCACAGCTGTCAATCAGAGAGTCCTAAAAAAGATCAGGTTCCTCGTGTCACTTGCTCGCCGTCAGAGAAGATCCACCGGTGTCCATATGATAACTGCCAGCGCACCTTCACCTATCCTGCACACCTGAAGTACCACCTGAAGACTCACAGGTAACACACGCGCTCACACGTAACACACACACTCACAGGTAACACACTCGCTCACACGTAACACAAGCGTTCACAGGTCACAGGTAACACGCACTCACAGGTAACATGCGCTCACAGGTAACACACGCTCACAGGTAACACACCCTCTCACAGGTAACGCGCTCAGGTAACACACATGCTCACAGGTAGCTCACACGTAACACGCTCTCACAGGTAACACACGCACAGGTAACACACGCTCACAGGTAACACGCTCTCACAGGTAACACACACGCTCACAGGTAACACACGCTCACAGGTAACACGCGCTCACAGGTAACACGCGCTCACAGGTAACACGCGCTCACAGGTAACACGCGCTCACAGGTAACACGCGCTCACAGGTAACACGCGCTCACAGGTAACACACTCACTGGTAACACGCGCTCACAAGTAACACACACGCTCACAGGTAACGCGCTCACAGGTAACACGCGCTCACAGGTAACACGCGCTCACAGGTAACACGCTCTCACAGGTAACATACACGCTCACAGGTAACACGCGCTCACAGGTAACACGCGCTCACAGGTAACACACACGCACAGGTAACACACGCTCACAGGTAACACGCTCTCACAGGTAACACACACGCTCACAGGTAACACGCGCTCACAGGTAACGCGCTCACAGGTAACACGCGCTCACAGGTAACACGCGCTCACAGGTAACACGCGCTCACAGGTAACACGCGCTCACAGGTAACGCGCTCACAGGTAACACGCGTTCACAGGTAACACACTCAGTGGTAACACGCGCTCACAAGTAACACACACGCTCACAGGTAACACGCGTTCACAGGTAACACGCGTTCACAGGTAACACGCGTTCACAGGTAACGCGCTCACAGGTAACACACACGCTTACAGGTAACACACGCTCTCACAGGTAACACACACGCTCACAGGTAACACACGCTCACAGGTAACACGCGCTCACAGGTAACACGCGCTCACAGGTAACACGCGCTCACAGGTAACACGCGCTCACAGGTAACACACTCACTGGTAACACACGCTCACAGGTAACACGCGTTCACAGGTAACACGCGTTCACAGGTAACGCGCTCACAGGTAACACGCGTTCACAGGTAACGCGTTCACAGGTAACGCGTTCACAGGTAACACACTCACAGGTAACACGCGCTCACAGGTAACGCGTTCACAGGTAACACACTCACAGGTAACACGCGCTCACAGGTAACACGCGCTCACAGGTAACACGCGCTCACAGGTAACACGCGCTCACAGGTAACGCGTTCACAGGTAACACGCGTTCACAGGTAACGCGTTCACAGGTAACACACTCACAGGTAACACACTCACAGGTAACACACTCACAGGTAACACGCGCTCACAGGTAACACACACGCTCACAGGTAACACACACGCTCACAGGTAACGCGCTCACAGGTAACACGCGTTCACAGGTAACACACTCACAGGTAACACGCGCTCACAAGTAACACACGTCACAGGTAACACAACTAAATGCGTTCATTTCCAGATCTCATTACTGTAATATAGAAAAAACAACCTCACCATAAGATAAAGTGTTTAAATATATATTTTTTAGTGCTGGGCAACTATTAATCACATCCAAAATAAAAGTTTGTGTTTACATAATATATCTATGTGTGTGTACTGTGTATAATTATTTTGTATAAATACACACACATGCATGTATATATTTCAGAAATATTTGCATGTAAATATAAATAAATTATACATTTTTCTTAAAGGGGTGGTAAAACACGATTTCACTTTTCTAACTTTAGCTAGTGTGTAATGTTGCTGTTTGAGCATAAACAACATCTGCAAAGTTACGACACTCAAAGTTCAAAGCAAACGGAGATATTTGCTTTTAAATAAATCAATTTCTAAGGACTACAGCAAACGGCCGGTTTTGGACTACACGACATTCCTCTGGGTTTGCTGGCGTCAGCAAATCCCATTATTTACATAAACCCCTCCTCCGAGAATACTAAATAAGGGCGAGGCCATTTTTGCGTTGGAGAAGAGTTGTTGTGGTACTAGGCTGTTGTTGTCGCAATGCCGTTGAAACGCTGTTATTTTCATCCGGATTGCAGGTTCACTTTGTTCTGCCTTCCTAGGGACGAGGGAGATAGGGATCAATGGTTAAAATTTATTTTTAACTCGGTCCCTCATAACTATTACCCAAATCTCGCTCTCTGTGCTGCACATGTTACGGAGGAAAGCTTCCACAATCTTCGCGAGTTCAATGCAGGATTCGCACAATGGCTTGTGCTGAAAGATGGAGCAGTTCCAACTTTAAGAACAGAAGCTGTTGTTTACGATCCACAACCTGTAAGTGTGATTTATTTTTCGTCGATGTGTTTTCCTGCAATAGTTCGTATTGTTAATTGTACGTTATAGCAAGGAAGTAAACAAATGCCAACGCTGTTTGGCTCTGCAAACCAGTTTGTTAAATGCTCATTCATACTTAACGTTATCCGACAAACGCCTAAAGTTACAAACTTTTTTTAAATCTTAACAGCGAACTTGGGATTAGTGTAAATTATTCTTTGATTAGAGCTTTTATGTTTATCTACAGGCATGCTACACATGGTTCTGTGTTTGATTTGGCAGCCGATGTTTAGTGTTCATTTTGGGTTAATAGTTCTGGCGACAGATATTTGGCTACAATCGTTCTAAAAATTAAATTTTATTTATTTATTTATTTAAACAGGAAAAGATTAAGAGCAATCGGGCCTGACTCAGTATCAAACTGATTTTCAGCAGGTTCCTGTTCTGCAGAACATGAATACCTCAAACACGACAGAACTCCAAGACCATACAATAACAAACACACAACAAGCACACAAACCACGATAGTAAACAAGCATCAGCAGGAGGCCATAAAGCCATCTCAGTGGTCACAGATATACCTGTCCATCAGATGGCGAGCAAAAGTCTTATTGATGTTATAGATCTGATGTGCTGTGGAGTCTCATTCCAGGCTCTAGTGAGCAAATTAAAGAAAGATCTCTGTCCATATACAAATACAAAATACAAATACAAAAGTAACGGTGCCATACAGTCAGTAACGATCACTATAGATCCGCAGTCTTTACTCAACAAAATCCCTTTGAGGACTGTGGTATAATTTGTTAGAACGATTATATGAAATTCTTGTTTATGAATATGAAGCTTATTTTTTGTAATACTATAATAATTAGTACAATTTAATTACAGCGCATCTAAAAAGAAATGAGACGGAAACAACAACAAAAAACAAACCTTTCTGAAACCTCGTTTAACAGCCGTTCTTGAACAGGTTCTGCTCGATCATCTTCACTAACATTCTCTGGGTCCGATTCGGGCTCAAATTGGTATGGTTTTATTGACGCCATTGTTTATAATACACCAAAGCACAAACTAGGCTACCGGTAAAGGTACGAGGCGTGACGTTTCCGGAGAACGTGCACTAGTCGGTTAGCGAATCACAACACACTGGGCCAGCTAACCAATCTGAGCCTATTGCGTAGTTTTGAGGGACTGGCTTCATAGAACCAGGAAACCATCAGACCGTTTTTACAAGGAGGGACAGAGCAGTGTAGAATAAAGGTAAAATATATGAAAAATAATGCAATTTTTTAAAAACGAAGCATGAACACATGTTACAGTGCACCCCACAAACACAATCAAGCCTTCGAAAAAATGTGTTTTACCACCCCTTTAAATACAAGCATTTATATACAAAATAATTATACTAAGTACACACACATATATCATGTAAACAGAAATTAATTAAACTAATTAATTTAAACTTTTTTAGAGGAGATGTTTTATAGTCACTGTTTGTATGAATTGCATTCTAATATATTTTTGAACATGCATTATGACTTTGTAAGTTATGACTCCAATAAATTTTTTTGGTTTTTACTTGTAAATCACATCAAACTGAAGTGCAAAAAACTTTTAAATTGTGATTTTTAATAATATTTAATCTTGTTGCACCCTGATGCTGATTGATTTAAAAAATATCTTACAGTAATGAGAACAAGATTTTGCGGGTTTAAATGTGTTTAATTGTCATGAAAATAATGTCACAATGCAAAATAAAAATCTTTATCATGAAACAGGCTTAATTTTGTTTATGTAAATCTATTTTATAATTTTTTCCCCTTTGTTTTTGGGGTGAAATGAAACCTGGACACATTTAAAGCAGGTGCTCTTTTTTTAAGATATAAACACGTGTTCTGCAGGGTTTAAGGATGAATGTATATATGAAAGTGAAGTTGTGATCAACTTTTCTTCTCTATTGTGTCGTATATGGAGTGAAACGCTTCCGGAACAAGAACACATGTGGGCGGGGCTTGATTGTGTCTGTGGGGATTTGATTGGATGGTTGTGGTTTGCTATTGGCTGATCTCATGTGAGTGACAGGTTATAGCCCCGCCCACATCATCAGAGGAGAGAAGAGATGCTGCAAGAGCAACTTATTCTGATTCAAGATTATTAACATGATAATGATGTGCACTGATAATGTATAATAAACACGGCAATATCCCATAAAAAAGAATTGTACATTTTTTGATTTTGTGTGTTTCTGATATATATTTCCAGCTGTAGAGTGTGTGTGTGTGTGTTTCAGGAATGACCGCACGTTCCGCTGTAAAGCCGAGGGTTGTGGGAAGAGTTTCTATGTTCTTCAGAGGCTCCAGGTTCACATGAGGATCCACAATGGAGAGAAACCCTTCATCTGCAGCGAGAAGAACTGTGGGAAGAGATTCACCACTGCTGGCAACCTGAAGAACCACAGGCGCACACACACCGGTACACACACACACACACACACACACACACCAGACTCAGCATTACTATATTACATACATGAGGATGTTTATTTATACAGTCAAACAAAAAATTATTCAGACACCAGATATCATTTTTTATGTTTTTACTAGTGAGTGCAGGACACTATAGTTCATTTATGTAAGTGAGGAGAACAAAATAAAGTAAACTGTGACATTTTTTTACTGGTAGTCACTGTATGAAGAATTTGTGGGTATAATGGGAGCTAAAATGATTCGGACACTTTGAGCTGATCATGTTTTACTGAAGTGTTTTTTCTTTAATAACTAATGCACCTTTTTACACCACAGACTGAACAACATGAAGCATTGCTTGGTGATTGGTTGAGCTAAACTGGTATTATCTAATTGTGTAGTTAAATTTAACAGCTGACAGATATTCAACATAATTCATGTGTGAGAGTCTAACAGAAGGACGCACAAAACCAGTCAAATATCAACTGAGTTCATAACTCTGAGTTCTGCTCATATTTTATTACCATTTCCTAAACTATAGCGAATAAATTGTGATAATGTGAGAAATGTTGAAGACGTCTGAATAAATGTTGGTTTGACTGTATGTCTCATAGAATGAAGAATCAATAGATTTCTTATACAAAAATACACTATTGGTCAAAAGATTGGAATAATTAAGATGTTTTAAATGTTTTTGAAAGAGTCTGTTCTGCTCACCATAGCTGAATTTATTTGATCAAAAATACAGTAAAAAACAGTGAAATATTATTGTAATGTTAATCAGCTGTTTTCTATGTGAATATATAGTAAAGTGTAATTTATTCCTGTGATCAAAGCTTTTCATTACTCCAGTCTTCAGTGTCACATGATCCTTCAGAAATCAGTATAATATGATGATTTGATGCTCAAGAAACATTTATGATTATTATCAGTGTTGAAAACAGTCATATTTCTGTGGAAACTGTGATGCATTTTATTTTTCAGGATTCTTTGATGAATAGAAAGCATTTATTTGAAATAGAATCTTTTTAATGTCACGTTTGACCACTTTAATGCGTTCTTGATGAATAAGTGTCTTTTTTTTATCATTCTTACCTCAGACTTTTGAATGAAATTGTATCATGGTTTGCAAAATATTTGAAGTGGTTTTATAAACTGTTTTTAGGATATTTACCATTATTAATAATTGAGATATAATAATTGCATATTATAGTGATTTCTGAAGGATCGTGTGACACTGAAGACTGGAGTAATGATGCTGAAAATTCAGCTTTGATCACAGGAATAAATTACACTTTACTATATATTCACATAGAAAACAGATGATTTACAGTAAAATAATATTTCACTGATTTTACTGTATTTTTCATGAAGCCTTGATGAGCAGAAGTTCTAAAATATTAAAAGATCTTGATTATTCCAGTCTACCGCTTACAAGTAATAATTTTATTTAGTATTATTGTAAATCTTGCAAGTAAAGCTTCACATGATGTCAGTGTTTGAACTGATGGTGTTTTCAGGAGAAAAGCCGTTCCTGTGTGACGTGGACAGTTGCGGTCGATCCTTCGCTGAATATTCCAGTCTGCGCAAACACATGCTCGTTCACTCCGGTACGTCACATGACTTCATGCGTTATCTTAGTTTTGGTTGTGAATCATATCACTTTGATTCAGTTTTTCAATTTCAATCAAAACCGTTTTCATGTGGAAATAAATCAGATTGGCTGATTATTGTGCCGCAACTCTGAAGTAATGCAGATTATAATAACTGAAGTAATGCAGATAATAATAACTGAAGTAATGCAGATAATAATAACTGAAGTAATGCAGATAATAATAACTGAAGTAATGCAGATAATAATAACTGAAGTAATGCAGATAATAATAACTGAAGTAATGCAGATAATAATAACTGAAGTAATGCAGATAATAATAACTGAAGTAATGCAGATAATAATAACTGAAGTAATGCACATAATAATAACTGAAGTAATGCAGATAATAATAACTGAAGTAATGCACATAATAATAACTGAAGTAATGCACATAATAATAACTGAAGTAATGCACATAATAATAACGTAACCTCGGTTCTCTCTAGAGAGTTTCTTTCGTACTGCGTAACATCTTACGCTATGGGGAAAACCTCTTTTCCACGAGATATTGAAGCCAAAAATTATCCTTAATTTTAAATTAATGTAAAACGCGTTGCGGCAGCATGAAGACATAGGCAAGGCAGCTTGCGTGCCTATTGGCTGACCTGCGGCAACAGCAGCAGCCTATTGAGAGAGGCCCTGCGTGACGCCATATCCAATGGGGGCGTTTCGCGCCACTACGTCACGTCCCGCCGAAATAGGCGTGGCCTTGACCTATAAATATAGCTCGACAGGCTGATACAAACTGGTTTTTATCGCCGAAGCGAACCAGAGCATGTAGTAAGCACGGCAAGATACACCGTGCTTACTGGGATCCGACACCAAAGTCCCAAGGGCAGTAGCCCGGTGCTCATATAGTGCATAATCACCATAGACTCACAGAGAGTCGGAGAAGTAAGCATCATTCCCCATAAATAGCATCCTACAGGAGCTAATCATGTTAACAGTGCACCACGCAGTCAGAGTGAACAGCGTTCAGCCTGAACTGGGTAGCAGTACGGGTCTTTCAACACCCATGGAGCTGTTCTATCGATCAGTGAACGATGCACAAGCAAAATTCAGCCTTCTGAGCCGGAGCAACGGGGCATATAGTGCTGATTACTAGACCGACAGAAGGTTGTAAAACCTTATAAATGTAGACGGCGAGGCCAAGCCTGCCGCCGTACAGATATCCTGTAATGTAATCCCGCTAGACCACGCCCACGACGAGGCCATGCCTCTCGTGGAGTGCGCTCTGACACCCAAAGGACACTGCAGGCCCTTAGAAGTGTAAGCCAGCGCTATGGCCTCGACTATCCATCTGGATAGGCTCTGTTTTTACGCGGCTAGTCCCTTAGAACGCCCGCCCGCCTGCCTTGGTATGAGTATGACTTTCGAGTCATTAGGCCCGAATTCCATACATGTCGCGCTCACCGAGAGTGCTTGTAAATCCCCAATGCGCTTCACCGAAGCGAGAGCCACAAGAAACACTGTTTTGACAGACAAATGTTTCATGTCTGACAAATGGATTGGCTCGAATGGGGCACCTTTCATGGCTTCCAAAACCGTAGAAAGGTCCCACACGGGGACTGAAGGAGGTCTGGGAGGGTTCAGCCTCCTAGCTCCTTTGAGGAATCGTACGACCAGATCGTTCCTCCCCAGTGACTGGCCAGACGCCGGTTTAGTAAATGCTGCTATGGCCGCCACAAAAACTTTGAGTGTGGATGGGGTTCTGCCCTTATCCAGCAGCTCTTGAAGGAAGGAAAGAACTTCCGTGACCCCGCAGTCTACGGGTGAAAAGCCCTGAGCTTGACACCAGGCAGAGAACACTGACCCTTTTAGTTTAGTTTAGTTTAGTTATCCCATTTTGAGGAATAGAGCCGTCTAGTAGACGTGGCTCTAGCCTGTGTGATCGTGTTTAGCACTCCCTCCGGGAGGCTAGCGGGTACCCGTTGATGGCCCATGCATGCAGGAACCATAGCTCCGGGCGAGGATGCCAGATCGAGCCCTTGGCCTGAGAGACGAGATCTTTCCTCGTCGGTATTGGCCACGGGGCAGTGCTGGTCAGCTGCATCAGGACTGGGAACCAAGCCTGGTTCGTCCAGAGCGGAGCCACAAGGGGCACTGAGCATCCGTTTTCCCTGATTCGTTCCAGCACCTGAGGCAGGAGCGAGACGGGGGGGAAAAGCATAGAGCGGGCAGCGGGGCCAGACGTGGGCCAGCGCATCCCTGCTTTTGGAGAAAACTTCGGACAGTGAGCGTTTTCCTGGGACGCGAAGAGGTCCACCTGCGCTCTGCCGAATGTCTCCCACAGCAGTCTGATTGTCAGCAGGTGCAGTGACCATTCTCCTGCTGGAACATTGTTTCTGGACAGTCTGTCTGGTCCCAGATTCAGGTGACCAGGCACATGTGCTGCTTTCAACGAAAGCAGGTTGTGCTGAGCCCAGACCAGGAGGCGTTCCGTCAGCCTGTAAAGGTTTCGGGACCTGACGCCACCCTGGTGATTTATATAGGCCACCACTGACATGTTGTCCGATCGGACCAGGACGTGGTGACCCTTTATTCGGGGACAAAAACGCCTCAGCGCGTTGTTGACTGCCATCATTTCCAGACAGTTTATGTGTAGAAGCTTTTCCCGTTCTGACCATTGGCCAAAGAACGGTCTGCCCTCGAGCAGCGCTCCCCATCCCGAGGTGGAGGCGTCAGTGGACACCACCATCACACTCGAGGAAGTCCCCAGACTCACGCCTGACTGATACCAGTCGATCGCCTTCCAAGGTTCCAGAGCTGAGCCACATTTCAGATCGACCTTGAGGCGAAACAGACCGGAGGCCCATGCCCGAGGTGGAACTCGCGCTTTCAGCCATGACTGCAGTGGGTACATGCGAAGCAGACCCAGCTGGAGTACCGAAGATGCTGAGGCCATAAGGCCCAGCATTTTCTGAAACCTTTTGAGCGGGACTATAGTGCCGCTGCGGAAGGATTTCGCAGCACGCTGAAAGTTCAGTCCGCGCTCCGGCAACAGGCGCGCTGTCATAGACAGCGAGTCCAGTACTGTGCCCAGAAAAGAAATTTTCTGACTGGGAGACAGTGAACTTTTCGCCCAATTGACTGTTAGACCTAGGTTCTCGAGATGCTCGAGTAATATGGTCCTGTGTTCTATGAGCTCTGAGCGTGATCAAGCTAGAATCAGCCAATCGTCCAAGTAGTTCAAAACTCGCATGCCCCGAAGTCTCAGGGGTGCGAGAGCCGCTTCCATGCACATCGTAAATGTACGGGGTGCCAGGGACAGGCCGAACGGCAGGACTGTGTATTGATATGCCTGGCCCTCGAAGGCGAATCTCAAGAAACGCCTGTGACGTGACGCTATTTGTATTTGGAAATAAGCGTCTTTCAGATCTATTGACATAAACCAGTCCTCCTGGCGAACCTGCGTGAGGATTTTCCTGGTTGTAAGCATTCTGAACTGGCGCTTCACAAGCACTCTGTTCAGTTGCCTTAGATGTAGAATGGGTCTGAGACCCCCGTCTTTTTTCGGTACCAGAAAATATCTGCTGTATACACCCCTTTCGCTCTGAGCCTGAGATAAAGGTTCTATGGCCCCTTTGCTCAGTAGTTTCGCTATTTCGGCTCGAAGTAGGTGAGCTACCTCGTTTTTTACCATAGTTTCGACACGCGCCGTGTGACGGCGGGGACGTCGAGCGAACTGCAGCGAATAGCCTCTTTTTATAGTGTTCAGCACCCATTCTGACACCCCGGGAGGCTTTGCCCACGCATTTGCATGAATAGCTAGAGGTAGAATGAGATCTGGGCTCTGGCCGCAACGTAGTGGCGACCGAAGAGCTCCGGTGTGCTGAAATGCAAACACTGTGTTTGCAGTGTTCGAGGCGGGGGGCGCGCTGATCACAGCGGGCAGCCTGGCCGTGCTCGACTTCTCTATGACTGTTTGTGGGGAAAGAGCGAGCGGGGGGAACCCCGTGGGGTTTAACATGTCTGTGAGGGAATGTGGGCGCGGGAAAGCGGGCACACTCACTGCACTAAGAACACCGTCGGCCTGAGCTGACTGAATGCGTGTGGGTTTCGTTTTTACAGAAACCGTGGGACATGTATCGTGTAGTGTTTGAAATTCCGCAGCGGGATTTGAACACCGTCGTTTTCCTAGGGGGGCTAGGAAGTTTTTGAGACCTCGGGCTTTATCTCAATCCTTGGCCGGGGCCCGCGTGGAGGGGGGCGGCGGCCAGCAGAGCGAGAACGCGTTCTCTGATCTCGGGCCTGGCAGCGCTGAGAAGCGGTGGCGGGGGTCGGAGGCTGCTGCTGGGAGCTCCGAGTAGACGGCTGTTTTGAGCGACCTGCTGCGGAACTAGAGCGCTTCGGTAAGAAGTGCTTCATAGCCTGTGACGTCTTTTGTACCTCAACGAATCTGTCCGCGAAATCCTTGACGGCAGGTCCAAAGAGGCCAGCTGGGGAGATGGGCGCGTCGAGGAAAACATAGCGCTCCGAGTCCGTGGGCAAAGATGGGCTGCTACAGCTGCTTCCACTGGAGGAAGAGAAAGGTATCCTCTGTCTTTAGCACCGTCCACCACGGAGAATGCTGCAGAGACAGAGGTACGCAATCTAGCCGAGAAGGGGGCGTTCCGCGACTTCTTCGTGAAGCTCAGGAAGAAAGGGCGCGGGCCTAGACTGTGACGGGGCGCGGTCCTTTTGCAGGAAGCATCCGTCCAGAGCTCGCCCAGTCCTCACTGTCTGATGCCAGGATAGAGCAGCAGGCCTTGGCCTTCTCGTCGATCTCAATGGCGGAAGCGGCGGTGGACGGCGGCCGTTGTCCGCCGGTGAGCGACTCGAGCGATGCCGGCGAAGCTGGCGGGCGAACCGTCGAGCTTTGGCGGGCAGGAGAAGGCTCGGGAGCGCGCTGAGCACGGCGCTTCTTGCGGCGCGGCACTACAGCGGGCAGAAGTGCAGGCTCTGAGAAAGATGCCAGGCGAGTCCTCAGTCACCATGGGCATCAGCTCACAATGAGGGCATCCGCCATCAGCGAGCGCGAGAGCCACGTGATCCTCACCCAGGCAGGAAACACAGATGACATGGCGGTCCCCGTTGCTGAGTGCGGCTCGGCACGAGCCACAGGAACTGTTGGGCATCTTGAAAAAGACACTAGCTCTTAGAGAGGGAGAATGTGAGTCGCAACGGCGAGCACACACTCTCAGCAGAGTAAAAGGATATAGACGCCGGAAAGCGTAGCAGGTACGGCGACTGAAGGCGGCTAGTTGAAGGCCAGCGACTTCAGGTTCAGGACTCGTCCTGCAGAAGGCTTGTTCTCAACGGCGCGGCTTCTCACTCTGGATCCAGCGATGCATGAGCTTCGCTGAAGAGATGAAAACTAGTTTGTATCAGCCTGTCTAGCTATATTTATAGGTCAAGGCAATTCCGCCTATTTCGGCGGGACGTGACGTAGTGGCGCGAAACGCCCCCATTGGATATGGCATCACGCAGGGCCTCTCTCGATAGGCTGCTGCTGTTGCCGCAGGTCAGCCAATAGGCACGCAAGCTGCCTTGCCTATGTCTGCATGCTGCCGCAACGCGTTTTACATTAATTCAAAATTAAGGATAATTTTTGGCTTCAATATCTCGTGGAAGAGAGGTTTTCCCCATAGCGTAAGATGTTACGCAGTATGAGAGAAACTCTCGTAAGAGAACTGAAGTAATGCACATAATAATAACTGAAGTAATGCACAATAACTGAAGTAATGCACATAATAATAACTGAAGTAATCAATCAATCAATCCATTTATTTATAGAGCACATTTAAAACACAACCAAAGTTGACCAAAGTGCTTTACAAGGAATCAAAGAAACACAAATATAAAACTACTATACATACTTAAAACCTAACGAGACCAGAAGGCACTCAATAATAATAACAAGAAAACAGGGAAACAGACTACAGAGTGTTAAAAGCCAGGGTAAATAGATGAGTCTTGAGTTGAGATTTAAAAGTACAAATGGATGGAGCTTGCCTAATCAAAAGAGGAAGGCTATTCCACAGCTTCGGCCCAGCAGCAGCAAAAGCACGCTCACCACGTTTTTTAAGTTTCACTTTAGGGATTGTAAGATGGCCAAGGTCAGAGGATCTCAGGTTTCTAGAAGGAGTGTATGGAGTCAGAAGATCCGTTAAATATTGTGGAGGCAAATTATTCAGACTTTTATAGACAAATAATAAAATTTTAAACTCAATCCTATATTTCACTGGAAGCCAGTGCAAAGACATTTGGTGTTATGTGGTCAAACTTTCGCTTCCCTTCAAGTAGTCTAGCGGCTTCATTTTGAACCAGCTGTAGACGGGAGATGGAAGCCTGAGAAATACCATAATGCAGAGAATTACAGTAATCAAGCCTCGATGTAATGAACGCATGAATAGCTGTTTCCAAATTTCTCCTGGATAAGACAGGCTTTACTTTACTGAGAAGGCGAAGTTGGTAAAAGCATGATTTGACAACAGCTGAGATCTGTTTATCAAACTTTAAACTGGAGTCAAAAAGGAAGCCCAAATTTCTGGCAGTCTTTGTGTTATACGGGGAGAGACAACCCAGATCAAAATCAAAAACACAGTTTTCTTTGGGGCCAAAAATAATAAACTCAGATTTGTTTTCATTTAAGTTAAAAAAATTACTTGAAAGCCATGACTTCAGTTCGTTTAGACAATCTAACAGCGGCTGAAGAGTATATTTGTTGTTACGTTGCAAGGGCAGGTAAAGCTGTGTGTCATCGCCGTATAGATGAAAACAAACACCATGTTTTTTAAAAATAGCGGCCACGGGGAGCAGATACAAAGAAAACAACATAGGCCCAAG
This sequence comes from Gila orcuttii, assembly GCA_026230005.1. Lineage (NCBI taxonomy): Eukaryota > Metazoa > Chordata > Actinopteri > Cypriniformes > Leuciscidae > Gila > Gila orcuttii. The sequence goes on along the minus strand of JAPDVR010000012.1, from coordinate 981,043 downwards.
GATTGATCCCTGAGGAACACCACAATCAAGGTGTTTGTTAGTGGATGAATATTGTCCCAGATGAACAGTAAAACATCTATTTGACAGGTAAGAGCGAAACCATTGTAAAACAGAACCACGAAGTCCCACACAAAACTCCAAGCGTGACAGAAGGATGTTGTGATCGACTAAATCAAAAGCAGCATTTAGATCTAACAGGACCAAAGCCATTTGTTTTCCTGAGTCAGTGGTGAGATGAATATCATTTAAAACTTTTAAAAGAGCAGATTCAGTGCTATGTAAAGCTTTAAAACCTGATTGAAAAACTTCATTGATAGAATTATTTAGCATGAAAGATTGTAATTGAGCCAATAAAACTTTCTTCATGATCTTTGATATAAAAGGAAGATTTGAAATGGGTCGAAAACTAGAAAGAGATGAAGGATCAAGATTAGGTTTTTTGATATATGGTGTTATAGAAGCATGTTTAAGGCAGACTGGAACAGTGCCCATATATAAGCATTTATTAATGACAGATAATAGACCTCGACCAAATGCATCCATAGTGTGTTTGATGAAATGAGAAGGAACAATATCATGTGGACATGAAGTGGGCTTAAGGCAGTCCACAATTTCCTTACAGGAGTGTAAGTTGAGTGGCTCAAACACAGACCATGTGGAGGAGTATAAAGGAATCTCTGACAGCATATATCCAGTCTGAGCCATTTGAGATCTAATAGCCAACACCTTGTTTGTGAAAAAGTTTCCAAAACTTTCACAAAGGGAGACAGAAGGCTCAGGGAAAAGATAAACAGGTGGATTTAGCACAGAGTCAATAGTAGAAAAGAGAACACGGGAGTTATGCCTATTTTTCTTGATCAGATCAGAAAGATATTTACATTTAGCAGCTTTGGCTGCGCTCTGAAACGAAAAAAGTGAATCTATCATAATTTCGTAAGAGACCTGTAAATTGTCCTTTTTCCACTTGCGCTCGGCCTGTCGGCAGGCCTGTCTAAGAGAGCGCACAGATTCATTAAACCAAGGAATTGGTATTGATTTACGAAATTTAAGCTTTAAAGGAACAAGTCTGTTCAAGATAGAAGCACAAGTAGAGTTAAAATAACTGAGATGTTCGTCCGCATCCAAGTTATGTAAAGTGGATTCCGTTTCAGAAGAGTTCCACACCTCATGAAATGCTACCGTGAACTCCTCACTGGAGCGCGTTGTAAAAGTACGAGACATACGCCCCATGGACTGATTTTTTAGAGTTTGACCAGAGTATGGAACAGAAAAAAATACAGGCATATGATCAGAAAAGTTTGCATTGCTAATTGTGATATCTGAAACAGATAGTCCATGGGTTAAAATCAAGTCCAAGGTATGGCCCTGTTGATGCGTAGGGCCAGATACCCATTGAACAAGGTCAAAAGACTCAATAAGATTTAAAAACTCCCTGGACAAAGTTAAAGATGTACAACAGACATGAATATTAAAATCACCAATCAGCAGTATTTTATCATGAGCCATAACAATATCCCCCACAAATGCAGCAAATTCATTAATAAATTCTGAATTATGTTTGGGAGGACGATATAACAAAGCAACAGTGACAGGGTTAGCTAGTAATATTTGAAACAGTTGCACCGCAAAGCTGCTATATGAGCCTGTAGATAAGGATCGACACGGAAAAGTGTTTTTGAAAACAGTCGCAAGTCCCCCACCGCGGCCAGACAAGCGCGGGGTATTTAGAAAGTTACAATCCTGTGGTAAAAGTTCAGCAATCGGGCATAATTCGCCAGGTTTAATCCATTTCTCAGTAACACAAAGGAAGTCCAGGGTTTGCGCAGTGAAAAGGTCGTTTAAAATAAAAGTTTTGTTTACCAGGGACCGTGTGTTGACAAGGGCCATCTTCAGTACAGATGAGTCACTTACCACTTGCGTTGCTCGGCACAGTGGTCTGAGGTCACGGAGATTAACTCTGCCGCGATGGATACTATGATTCGCCCCATGTTGATGCGTAGAAATAATAACAGGGATAAGCGTGCGTGGCCGCAGAAGCTTAGCTTTAGAGAAATGCCTTCCTGCATCGCGTCCATGGACCTGTCCTCCCAACGAGTAGAATAGGCGACGTGCACCATTCTCCCGAGCCGACACAGCTTTTTGGCGAACAGCAAAGCTCGTGTGATGATAACTCGTATGATAATAACTAGTGATGATAATAAGTAGTGTGATGATAACTGGTGTGATAACTCGTATGATACTAACTCGTATGATACTAACTCGTATGATACTAACTCGTATGATACTAACTTGTATAATAATAACGCGTATAATAATAACGCGTATGATAATAACTAGTGATGATAACTGGTGTGATGATAACTCGTATAATAATAACTCGTATGATAATAACTCGTATGATAATAACTAGTGATAATAACTCGTGTGATGATAACTCGTATGATACTAACTCGTATGATAATAACTAGTGATGATAATAACTAGTGATGATAATAAGTAGTGTGATGATAACTGGTGTGATAACTCGTATGATACTAACTCGTATGATACTAACTCGTATGATACTAACTCGTATGATAATAACTAGTGATGATAATAAGTAGTGTGATGATAACTGGTGTGATAACTCGTATGATACTAACTCGTATGATAATAACGCGTATGATAATAACTAGTGATGATAACTGGTGTGATACTAACTCGTATGATACTAACTCGTATGATACTAACTCATATGATACTAACGCGTATGATAACGCGTATGATAATAACTAGTGATGATAATACCTAGTGTGATGATAACTCGTATGATAATAACTCGTATGATAATAACTGGTGTGATGATAACTCGTATGATACTAACTCGTATGATAATAACGCGTATAATAATAACTAGTGATGATAATAACTAGTGTGATGATAACTCGTATGATAACTCGTATGATAATAACTGGTGTGATGATAACTCGTATGATACTAACTCGTATGATAATAACGCGTATAATAATAACTAGTGATGATAATAACTGGTGTGATGATAACTCGTATGATAATAACTGGTGTGATGATAACTCGTATGATACTAGCTCGTATGATAATAACTTGTATGATAATAACGCGTATGATAATAACTTGTATGATAATAACTAGTGATGGTAATAATTGGTGTGATAACTCGTATGATAATAACTGTTGTGATGATGCGTCTGCACAGGAGAGAAGCCTCACGTCTGCTCGATCTGTGGGAAGACGTTCTCTCAGAGCGGCAGCAGGAACGTCCACATGAAGAAGAGACACAGCAGAGACACCGGTAACAGATCATAACCATAATCTCCATCATAACCATCATAATACACGTGTGACGTCTGCATATATGCATACACTACCAGTCCGAAGTTCTGGATCGGTGAGATTTTTACTGTTTTAAAGGGGACCTATTATGCAAAATTCACTTTTGCATGGTGTTTGGACATAAATGTGTGATGGCAGTGTGTGTACACAACCACCCAGCAGTGATAAAAATCCACCCACTCCTTTTTTTTAAATCCTCATAAATCATAAGAAGCGTCTCCCAACGACCTGTTATCAGAATGTGGCTTTAGGGACATCACTAAAGCCACAGGCCCCGCCCACGAGTGTTGACAGACACAGGCCCCGCCCACGAGTGTTGACAGACACAGGCCCCGCCCACGAGTGTTGACAGACACAGGCCCCGCCCACGAGTGTTGACAGACACAGGCCCCGCCCACGAGTGTTGACAGACACTGCCGTTCTAACATAGAACCGCCCTGATCGAGTTCACAGCGAGTTGAGAGCATAGACCAGGGGTGTCCAAACTCGGTCCTGGAGGGCCACTGTCCTGCAGAGTTTAGCTCCAACCCCAATTAAACACACCTGAAACAGCTAATCAAGGTCTTGATTATCTGTTGAAGGTCATTAGGCATGCTAAAAACTTACAAGCAGGAGTGTTGAGGCAAGTTGGAACTAAACTCTGCAGGACAGTGGCCCTCCAGGACCGAGTTTGGACACCCCTGGACTAGACAGTAAAAGAAGTTGAGAGTTGTACACATCCGCCATTGCTGCACTGATGAGAATGTCTCCCAAGCGTTGTCGGTGTTGTGTAGCTGGATGTATTAATCCTCATAGCTCTATTTACTGGAGCGATAGGCCTAACATTATTGATCATGGCAGTAATGAAAGTGAGAGCGCGCACTTTATTACAGTTCATAGGAGTTGTTTTACGGATATACAGTTTACCAGTTTATTAAGCACCCCCTGAAAAGGTGTGTATAATATTTGTTTAGTTAGTTGTAACGAGTGTTTTTTGTACTTCGCTGTGTATGTTGATAATAATGAAAGGGAGTGGGAGAGTTTATGGATAATACTTTAATGCGGACTTCTTATAACGTTACAGTGTTTATTCAGCTCTTACAGTGATTTTATAGAGTGAAATTGACGCTTCATCTTTTGTGTGATGTGTGTGTATACGTGCTTGCGTGCAGGCAGGCGAGCCTGCAAAATGATTCTGCGTCAGAGAGAGAAGCGGTAGGATGTGTGTTTGGACGAACGACTGAAAACTCTGAAATTATCGTACATTATGGGATTTTTTTCATTATTGATCGTACATCATACAGAGGTCAAAAATATCGTACAAATACGATAATTATCGTACATCTGGCAACACTGCTGACACACGTCCTGCGAGCTCGTGAGGCTCCGCCCTCTGGGCCGGCAGCAGCTGCTCATTTGCATTTAAAGGGATACACACTAAAACGGTGCGCTTTTCTGAGCCTCAAAAAGTGACAATTTAAACACGCTGTAGAAAATTATCTGTTGGGTATTTTGAGCTAAAACTTCACACACACACTCTGGGGACATCAGAGACTTATTTTACATCTTGTGAAAAGGGGCATAATACAGTAGATCCCCTTTAAAAGAGTCTCTTCTGCTTACCAAAGCTGCATTTATATGATTGAAAATACAGTAATATTGAGAAATATTATTCTACTGTAAATCAGCTGTTTTCTATGTGAATATATAGTAAAGTGTAATTTATTCCTGTGATCAAAGCTGAATTTTCAGCATCATTACTCCAGTCTTCAGTGTCACATGATCCTTCAGAAATCACTATAATATGATGATTTGATGCTCAAGAAATATTTATGATTATTATCGATGTTGAAAACAGTTATTTACATTTTTATTCCAGGATTCTTTAAAGAAATAGAAAGTTGAATAGAAGCTTTTGTAACATTAAACATTACTGTTTAGTTTGGGGTCATTAAGAATTTATATTTAATTTTTTGGGGGAAAAGAAATAAAATAAATGCTTTTATTTATCAAGGATTAATTAAACTGATCAAAAGTGACAGTAAAGACATTTATAATGTTACAAAAATATTCTATTTCAAATAAATGCTGTTCTTTTGAAAAAACTGTTTTCAACATTAATATTAATTTCTGATTTCTGAAGGATCATGTGTCACTGAAGACTGGAGTAATGATGCTGAAAATTCAGCTTTGATCACAGGAATAAATTACACTTTATATTAAAATAGAAAATTTATTTTAAATTTTATTTAACAATATTACTGTTCTTTTTTTTTGTTGGTATTTTTAATCAAATAAATGCAGCTTTGGTGAGCAGAAGAGACTCTTTTAAAAACTGTAAAAAACTCACCGATCCAGAACTTTTGACTGTCAGTGTCAGTGTGTGTGAGAGAGATAGTGTCAGTGTGTGTGAGAGAGATAGTGTCAGTGTGTGTGTGAGAGATAGTGTCAGTGTGTGTGTGAGAGATAGTGTCTGTGTGTGTGTGAGAGAGATAGTGTCAGTGTCTGTGTGTGTGTGTGAGAGATAGTGTCAGTGTGTGTGTGAGAGAGATAGTGTCTGTGTGTGTGTGAGAGAGATAGTGTCAGTGTCTGTGTGTGTGTGAGAGAGATAGTGTCTGTGTGTGTGTGAGAGAGATAGTGTCTGTGTGTGTGTGAGAGAGATAGTGTCTGTGTGTGTGTGAGAGAGATAGTGTCAGTGTCTGTGTGTGTGTGAGAGAGATAGTGTCAGTGTGTGTGTGAGAGAGATAGTGTCAGTGTGTGTGTGTGTGTGAGAGAGTGAGAGAGATAGTGTCTGTGTGTGTGTGTGTGTGTGTGAGAGATAGTGTCAGTGTGTGTGTGTGTGTGTGTGTGTGTGTGAGAGATAGTGTCAGTGTGTGTGTGAGAGATAGTGTCAGTGTGTGTGTGTGTGTGTGTGTGTGTGTGTGTGTGTGTGTGTGTGTGAGATAGTGTCAGTGTGTGTGAGTGTGTGTGTGTGAGAGATAGTGTCAGTGTGTGTGAGAGTGTCAGTGTGTGTGTGAGAGATAGTGTGTGTATGTGTGTGTGAGAGAGATAGTGTGTGTGTGTGTGTGTGTGTGTGTGTGTGTGTGTGTGTGTGTGTGAGAGATAGTGTCAGTGTGTGTGAGAGTGTCAGTGTGTGTGTGTGTGAGAGATAGTGTCAGTGTGTGTGTGTGTGTGTGAGAGATAGTGTCAGTGTGTGTGAGAGTGTCAGTGTGTGTGTGAGAGTGTCAGTGTGTGTGTGTGTGTGAGAGATAGTGTCAGTGTGTGTGAGAGTGTCAGTGTGTGTGTGAGAGTGTCAGTGTGTGTGTGTGTGTGTGTGTGTGTGTGTGTGTGTGTGTGTGAGAGATAGTGTCAGTGCGTGTGAGAGTGTCAGTGTGTGTGTGTGTGAGAGATAGTGTCAGTGTGTGTGTGTGTGTGTGTGTGTGTGTGTGTGTGTGTGTGTGTGAGAGATAGTGTCAGTGTGTGTGAGAGTGTCAGTGTGTGTGTGTGTGTGTGTGTGTGTGTGTGTGAGATAGTGTCAGTGTGTGTGAGAGTGTCAGTGTGTGTGTGAGAGATAGTGTCAGTGTGTGTGTGTGTGTGTGTGAGAGATAGTGTCAGTGTGTGTGAGAGTGTCAGTGTGTGTGTGTGTGTGTGTGTGTGTGTGAGAGAGAGAGATAGTGTCAGTGTGTGTGTGTGAGAGATAGTGTGTGTGTGTGTGTGTGTGTGTGTGTGTGTGTGCGTGCGAGATAGTGTCAGTGTGTGTGTGAGAGAGATAGTGTCTGTGTGTGTGTGTGTGTGTGTGTGTGTGTGTGTGTGTGTGTGAGAGATAGATAGTGAGAGATAGTGTCAGTGTGTGTGAGAGTGTCAGTGTGTGTGTGAGAGATAGTGTCAGTGTGTGTGTGTGTGTGTGTGTGTGTGTGAGAGATAGTGTCAGTGTGTGTGTGTGAGAGATAGTGTCAGTGTGTGTGTGTGTGTGTGTGTGTGAGAGATAGTGTCAGTGTGTGTGAGAGTGTCTGTGTGTGTGTGTGAGAGATAGTGTCAGTGTGTGTGAGTGTGTGTGTGTGTGTGTGTGTGTGTGTGTGTGAGAGAGATAGTGTCAGTGTGTGTGAGTGTCAGTGTGTGTGTGTGTGTGTGTGTGTGAGAGATAGTGTGTGTGTGTGCGTGCGAGATAGTGTCAGTGTGTGTGTGAGAGATAGTGTCAGTGTGTGTGTGAGAGAGATAGTGTCTGTGTGTGTGTGAGAGAGATAGTGTCAGTGTGTGTGTGAGAGAGATAGTGTCAGTGTCTGTGTGTGTGTGAGAGAGATAGTGTCTGTGTGTGTGTGAGAGAGATAGTGTCAGTGTGTGTGTGAGAGAGATAGTGTCAGTGTGTGTGTGTGTGTGAGAGAGTGAGAGAGATAGTGTCTGTGTGTGTGTGTGTGTGTGTGAGAGATAGTGTCAGTGTGTGTGTGTGTGTGTGTGTGTGTGAGAGATAGTGTCAGTGTGTGTGTGAGAGATAGTGTCAGTGTGTGTGTGTGTGTGTGTGTGTGTGTGTGAGATAGTGTCAGTGTGTGTGAGTGTGTGTGTGTGTGTGTGAGAGATAGTGTCAGTGTGTGTGAGAGTGTCAGTGTGTGTGTGAGAGATAGTGTGTGTATGTGTGTGTGAGAGAGATAGTGTGTGTGTGTGTGTGTGTGTGTGTGTGTGTGTGTGTGTGTGTGAGAGATAGTGTCAGTGTGTGTGAGAGTGTCAGTGTGTGTGTGTGTGAGAGAGATAGTGTCAGTGTGTGTGTGTGTGTGTGTGAGAGATAGTGTCAGTGTGTGTGAGAGTGTCAGTGTGTGTGTGAGAGTGTCAGTGTGTGTGTGTGTGTGTGTGAGAGATAGTGTCAGTGTGTGTGAGAGTGTCAGTGTGTGTGTGAGAGTGTCAGTGTGTGTGTGTGTGTGTGTGTGTGTGTGTGTGTGTGTGAGAGATAGTGTCAGTGCGTGTGAGAGTGTCAGTGTGTGTGTGTGTGAGAGATAGTGTGTGTGTGTGTGTGAGAGATAGTGTCAGTGTGTGTGAGAGTGTCAGTGTGTGTGTGTGTGTGTGTGTGTGTGTGTGTGTGAGATAGTGTCAGTGTGTGTGAGAGTGTCAGTGTGTGTGTGAGAGATAGTGTCAGTGTGTGTGTGTGTGTGTGTGTGAGAGAGATAGTGTCAGTGTGTGTGAGAGTGTCAGTGTGTGTGTGTGTGTGTGTGTGTGTGAGAGAGAGAGATAGTGTCAGTGTGTGTGTGTGAGAGATAGTGTGTGTGTGTGTGTGTGTGTGTGTGTGTGTGTGTGTGTGTGCGTGCGAGATAGTGTCAGTGTGTGTGTGAGAGAGATAGTGTCTGTGTGTGTGTGTGTGTGTGTGTGTGTGAGAGATAGATAGTGAGAGATAGTGTCAGTGTGTGTGAGAGTGTCAGTGTGTGTGTGAGAGATAGTGTCAGTGTGTGTGTGTGTGTGTGTGTGTGTGTGTGAGAGATAGTGTCAGTGTGTGTGTGTGAGAGATAGTGTCAGTGTGTGTGTGTGTGTGTGAGAGAGATAGTGTCTGTGTGTGTGTGTGTGTGTGTGTGTGAGAGATAGTGTCAGTGTGTGTGAGAGTGTCTGTGTGTGTGTGTGAGAGATAGTGTCAGTGTGTGTGAGTGTCAGTGTGTGTGTGTGTGTGTGTGTGTG
>JAPDVR010000012.1:864579-967079 GCA_026230005.1 Gila orcuttii | reverse complement strand
AGTGTGTGTGTAACACACACACACTGACACTATCTCTCTCACACACACTGACACTCACACACAGTTACACACACACTGACACTATCTCTCACACACACTCACACTGACACTATCTCTCTCACACACACACACACACACACTGACACTATCTCTCACACACACTGTTACACACACACACACACACTGACACTATCTCTCTCACACACACACACACACACACACTGACACTATCTCTCACACACACTGTTACACACACACTGACACTATCTCTCACACACACTGTTACACACACACTGACACTATCTCTCACACACACTGTTACACACACACACTGACACTATCTCTCACACACACTGTTACACACACACACTGACACTATCTCTCTCAGACACTGTTACACACACACACTGACACTATCTCTCACACACTGTTACACACACACACTGACACTATCTCTCTCAGACACTGTTACACACACACACTGACACTATCTCTCACACACTGTTACACACACACACTGACACTATCTCTCACACACACTCACACTGACACTATCTCTCACACACACACACACACACACACACTGACACTATCTCTCACACACACTGTTACACACACACACACACACTGACACTATCTCTCTCACACACACACTGACACTATCTCTCACACACACTGTTACACACACACACACACACACACACTGACACTATCTCTCACACACACTGTTACACACACACACTGACACTATCTCTCACACACACTGTTACACACACACACTGACACTATCTCTCTCAGACACTGTTACACACACACACTGACACTATCTCTCACACACTGTTACACACACACACTGACACTATCTCTCACACACACTGTTACACACACACACTGACACTATCTCTCACACACACACACACACACACACTGACACTATCTCTCTCACACACACACTGACTATCTCTCACACACACACACTGACACGATCTCTCACACACACTGTTACACACACACACACACTGACACTATCTCTCACACACACTGTTACACACACACACTGACAGTATCTCTCACACACACTGTTACACACACACACACACTGACACTATCTCTCTCACACACACACTGACTATCTCTCTCACACACACACACACACACACACTGACACTATCTCTCACACACACTGTTACGCACACACACACACTGACAGTATCTCTCACACACACTGTTACACACACACACTGACACTATCTCTCACACACACACACACACACTGACACTATCTCTCTCACACACACACTGACTATCTCTCACACACACACACACACACTGACACGATCTCTCACACACACTGTTACACACACACACTGACACTATCTCTCACACACACTGTTACACACACACACTGACACTATCTCTCACACACACACTGACACTATCTCTCACACACACTGTTACACACACACACACACACTGACACTCTCTCTCACACACACACCCTGACACTATCTCTCACACACACTGACACTACACACACACACAGTTACACACACTCACACTGACACACACACTCACACTGACACTATCTCTCACACACACTGTTACACACACACACACACTGACAGTATCTCTCACACACACTGTTACACACACACACTGACACTATCTCTCACACACACACACACTGACACTATCTCTCTCACACACACACTGACTATCTCACACACACACACACACACTGACACGATCTCTCACACACACTGTTACACACACACACTGACACTATCTCTCACACACACTGTTACACACACACTGACACTATCTCTCACACACTGTTACACACACACACACACACTATCTCTCTCACACACACACTATCTCTCACACACACACACACACTGACACTATCTCTCACACACACTGTTACACACACACACACACTGACAGTATCTCTCACACACACTGTTACACACACACACTGACACTATCTCTCTCACACACACACACACACACACTGACACTATCTCTCACACACACACTGACTATCTCTCACACACACACACACACTGACACGATCTCTCACACACACTGTTACACACACACACACACTGACACTATCTCTCACACACACTGTTACACACACACACTGACAGTATCTCTCACACACACTGTTACACACACACACACACACTGACACTATCTCTCTCACACACACACTGACTATCTCTCACACACACACACACACACACACTGACACTATCTCTCACACACACTGTTACACACACACACACACTGACAGTATCTCTCACACACACTGTTACACACACACACTGACACTATCTCTCACACACACACACACACACTGACACTATCTCTCTCACACACACACTGACTATCTCTCACACACACTGTTACACACACTGACAGTATCTCTCACACACACTGTTACACACACACACTGACACTATCTCCCACACACACTGTTACACATACTGACACTATCTCTCACACACACACACTGTTACTCACACACACACACTGACACTATCTCTCACAGTTACACACACACACTGACACTATCTCTCACACACACTGTTACACACACACACACACACAGACACTATCTCTCACACACACTGTTACACACACACACACACTGACACTATCTCTCACCCACACTGTTACACACACACACACACACTGACACTATCTCTCACACACACTGTTACACACACACACTGACACACACACACACACTGACACTATCTCCCACACACACTGTTACACACACACACACACACACACTGACACTATCTCACACACACTGACACTATCTCTCACACACACTGTTACACACACTGACACTATCTCTCACACACTGTTACACACACACACACACACACACACTGACACTATCTCTCTCACACACACTGTTACACACACACACACACACTGACACTATCTCTCACACACACTGTTACACACACACACACACACACTGACACTATCTCTCACACACACTGTTACACACACACACTGACACTATCTCCCACACACAGTTACACACACACACTGTTACACACACACACACTGACACTATCTCTCACACACACTCTTACACACACACACACTGACACTATCTCTCACACACACACACACACACTGACACTATCTCTCACACACAGTTACACACACACACACACACACTGACACTATCTCTCACACACAGTTACACACACACACACACACACACTGACACTATCTCTCTCACACACACACACTGACACTATCTCTCACACACAGTTACACACACACACTCACACTGACACTATCTCTCACACACAGTTACACACACACACACACACTGACACTATCTCTCTCACACACACACACTGACACTATCTCTCACACACACTGTTACACACACTGACACTATCTCTCACACACACTGTTACACATACTGACACTATCTCTCACACACAGTTACACACACTGACACTATCTCTCACACACACAGTTACACACACTGACACTATCTCTCACACACTGTTACACACACTGACACTATCTCTCACACACACTGTTACACACACTGACACTATCTCCCACACACACTGTTACACATACTGACACTATCTCTCACACACACTGTTACACACACACACTGACACTATCTCTCACACACACTGTTACACACACTGACACTATCTCTCACAGTTACACACACACACTGACACTATCTCTCACACACACTGTTACACACACACACACACTGACACTATCTCTCACACACACTGTTACACACACTGACACTATCTCTCACACACACTGTTACACACACACTGACATGAGCTCGTCACAACACACTGACACTATCTCTCACACACACTGTTACACACACTGACACTATCTCTCACACACACTGTTACACACACTGACACTATCTCTCACACACACTGTTACACATACTGACACTATCTCTCACACACAGTTACACACACTGACACTATCTCTCACACACACAGTTACACACACTGACACTATCTCTCACACACTGTTACACACACTGACACTATCTCTCACACACACTGTTACACACACTGACACTATCTCCCACACACACTGTTACACATACTGACACTATCTCTCACACACACTGTTACACACACACACTGACACTATCTCTCACACACACTGTTACACACACTGACACTATCTCTCACAGTTACACACACACACTGACACTATCTCTCACACACACTGTTACACACACACACACACTGACACTATCTCTCACACACACTGTTACACACACTGACACTATCTCTCACACACACTGTTACACACACACTGACATGAGCTCGTCACAACACACTGACACTATCTCTCACACACACTGTTACACACACTGACACTATCTCTCACACACACTGTTACACACACTGACACTATCTCTCACACACACTGTTACACATACTGACACTATCTCTCACACACAGTTACACACACTGACACTATCTCTCACACACACAGTTACACACACTGACACTATCTCTCACACACTGTTACACACACTGACACTATCTCTCACACACACTGTTACACACACTGACACTATCTCCCACACACACTGTTACACATACTGACACTATCTCTCACACACACTGTTACACACACACACTGACACTATCTCTCACACACACTGTTACACACACTGACACTATCTCTCACAGTTACACACACACACTGACACTATCTCTCACACACACTGTTACACACACACACACATACTGACACTATCTCTCACACACACTGTTACACACACTGACACTATCTCTCACAGTTACACACACACACTGACACTATCTCTCACACACACTGTTACACACACACACTGACACTATCTCCCACACACAGTTACACACACACACTGTTACACACACACACACACTGACACTGTCTCTCACACACACACTGACACTATCTCTCACACACACACACACACACACACACACTGACACTATCTCTCACACACAGTTACACACACACACACACACTGACACTATCTCTCTCACACACACACACTGACACTATCTCTCACACACACTGTTACACACACACACTGATACTCTCTCACTCACACACACTGTTACACTGACACTATCTCTCACACACAAACTGTTACACACACACTGACATGAGCTCGTCACAACACACTGACACTATCTCTCACACACACTGTTACACACACACACTGACATAATCTCTCACACACACTGTTACACACACACACACTGACACTATCTCTCACACACACTGTTACACACACACACTGACACTCTCTCTCACACACTGTTACACACACACACACTGACACTATCTCTCACACACTGTTACACACACACACACACACTGACAGTATCTCTCACACACACTGTTACACACACACACTGACACTATCTCTCACACACACACACACACACTGACACTATCTCTCTCACACACACACTGACTATCTCTCACACACACTGTTACACACACTGACAGTATCTCTCACACACACTGTTACACACACACACTGACACTATCTCCCACACACACTGTTACACATACTGACACTATCTCTCACACACACACACTGTTACTCACACACACACACTGACACTATCTCTCACAGTTACACACACACACTGACACTATCTCTCACACACACTGTTACACACACACACACACACAGACACTATCTCTCACACACACTGTTACACACACACACACACTGACACTATCTCTCACCCACACTGTTACACACACACACACACACTGACACTATCTCTCACACACACTGTTACACACACACACTGACACACACACACACACTGACACTATCTCCCACACACACTGTTACACACACACACACACACACACACACTGACACTATCTCACACACACTGACACTATCTCTCACACACACTGTTACACACACTGACACTATCTCTCACACACTGTTACACACACACACACACACACACACTGACACTATCTCTCTCACACACACTGTTACACACACACACACACACTGACACTATCTCTCACACACACTGTTACACACACACACACACACACACACTGACACTATCTCTCACACACACTGTTACACACACACACTGACACTATCTCCCACACACAGTTACACACACACACTGTTACACACACACACACTGACACTATCTCTCACACACACTCTTACACACACACACACTGACACTATCTCTCACACACACACACACACACTGACACTATCTCTCACACACAGTTACACACACACACACACACACTGACACTATCTCTCACACACAGTTACACACACACACACACACACACTGACACTATCTCTCTCACACACACACACTGACACTATCTCTCACACACAGTTACACACACACACTCACACTGACACTATCTCTCACACACAGTTACACACACACACACACACACTGACACTATCTCTCTCACACACACACACTGACACTATCTCTCACACACACTGTTACACACACACTGACATGAGCTCGTCACAACACACTGACACTATCTCTCACACACACTGTTACACACACTGACACTATCTCTCACACACACTGTTACACACACTGACACTATCTCTCACACACACTGTTACACATACTGACACTATCTCTCACACACAGTTACACACACTGACACTATCTCTCACACACACAGTTACACACACTGACACTATCTCTCACACACTGTTACACACACTGACACTATCTCTCACACACACTGTTACACACACTGACACTATCTCCCACACACACTGTTACACATACTGACACTATCTCTCACACACACTGTTACACACACACACTGACACTATCTCTCACACACACTGTTACACACACTGACACTATCTCTCACAGTTACACACACACACTGACACTATCTCTCACACACACTGTTACACACACACACACACTGACACTATCTCTCACACACACTGTTACACACACTGACACTATCTCTCACACACACTGTTACACACACACTGACATGAGCTCGTCACAACACACTGACACTATCTCTCACACACACTGTTACACACACTGACACTATCTCTCACACACACTGTTACACACACTGACACTATCTCTCACACACACTGTTACACATACTGACACTATCTCTCACACACAGTTACACACACTGACACTATCTCTCACACACACAGTTACACACACTGACACTATCTCTCACACACTGTTACACACACTGACACTATCTCTCACACACACTGTTACACACACTGACACTATCTCCCACACACACTGTTACACATACTGACACTATCTCTCACACACACTGTTACACACACACACTGACACTATCTCTCACACACACTGTTACACACACTGACACTATCTCTCACAGTTACACACACACACTGACACTATCTCTCACACACACTGTTACACACACACACACATACTGACACTATCTCTCACACACACTGTTACACACACTGACACTATCTCTCACAGTTACACACACACACTGACACCATCTCTCACACACACTGTTACACACACACACTGACACTATCTCCCACACACAGTTACACACACACACTGTTACACACACACACACACTGACACTGTCTCTCACACACACACTGACACTATCTCTCACACACACACACACACACACACACACTGACACTATCTCTCACACACAGTTACACACACACACACACACTGACACTATCTCTCTCACACACACACACTGACACTATCTCTCACACACACTGTTACACACACACACTGATACTCTCTCACTCACACACACTGTTACACTGACACTATCTCTCACACACAAACTGTTACACACACACTGACATGAGCTCGTCACAACACACTGACACTATCTCTCACACACACTGTTACACACACACACTGACATAATCTCTCACACACACTGTTACACACACACACACTGACACTATCTCTCTCACACACTGTTACACACACACACACTGACACTATCTCTCACACACTGTTACACACACACACACACACTGACACTATCTCTCTCACACACACTGTTACACACACACACTGACACTATCTCTCACACACTGTTACACACACACACACACACACACACTGACACTATCTCTCACACACACTGTTACACACACACACTGACACTCTCTCTCACACACTGTTACACACACACACTGACACTATCTCTCACACACTGTTACACACACACACAGACTGACACTATCTCTCACACACACTGTTACACACACACACTGACACTATCTCTCACACACACTGTTACACACACACACTGACACTATCTCTCTCACACACACTGTTACACACACACACTGACACTATCTCTCATACACTGTTACACACACACACACACAGACACTATCTCTCACACACACTGTTACACACACACACACACTGACACTATCTCTCACACACACTGTTACACACACACACTGACACTATCTCTCTCACACACACACTGACACTATCTCTCACACACACTGTTACACACACACACACTGACACTCTCTCACACACAGTTACACTGACACTATCTCTCTCACACACACACACACACACACACACACACACACACACACACACACACACACACAGTGTAACAGTGTGTGTGAGAGATAGTGTCAGTGTGTATGTGTGTAATAGTGTGTGTGAGAGATAGTGTCAGTGTGTGTGTGTGTGTAACAGTGTGTGTGAGAGATAGTGTCAGTGTGTGTGTGTAACAGTGTGTGTGAGAGATAGTGTCAGTGTGTGTGTGTAACAGTGTGTGTGAGAGATAGTGTCAGTGTGTGTGTGTAACAGTGTGTGAGAGATAGTGTCAGTGTGTGTGTGTAACAGTGTGTGAGAGATAGTGTCAGTGTGTGTGTGTGTAACAGTGTGTGTGAGAGATAGTGTCAGTGTGTGTGTGTAACAGTGTGTGAGAGATAGTGTCAGTGTCTGTGTGTGTGTGTGTGAGATAGTGTCAGTGTGTGTGTGTGTAACAGTGTATGTGAGAGATAGTGTCAGTGTGTGTGTGTGTGTGTGTGTGTGAGAGATAGTGTCAGTGTGTGTGTGAGAGATAGTGTCAGTGTGTGTGTGAGAGATAGTGTCAGTGTGTGTGTGAGAGATAGTGTCAGTGTGTGTGTGTGAGAGATAGTGTCAGTGTGTGTGTGTGTGTAACAGTGTGTGTGTGAGAGATAGTGTCAGTGTGTGTGTGTAACAGTGTGTGTGAGAGAGATAGTGTCAGTGTGTGTGTGTGTGTGTAACAGTGTGTGTGAGAGAGATAGTGTCAGTGTGTGTGAGAGAGATAGTGTCAGTGTGTGTAACAGTGTGTGTGAGAGAGATAGTGTCAGTGTCAGTGTGTGAGAGAGATAGTGTCAGTGTGTGTGTGTAAAATTGTGTGTGAGAGAGATAGTGTCAGTGTGTGTAACAGTGTGTGAGAGAGATAGTGTCAGTGTGTGTGTGTGTGTGTAAAAGTGTGTGTGAGAGAGATAGTGTCAGTGTGTGTGAGAGAGATAGTGTCAGTGTGTGTAACAGTGTGTGTGAGAGAGATAGTGTCAGTGTCAGTGTGTGAGAGAGATAGTGTCAGTGTGTGTGTGTAACAGTGTGTGTGAGAGAGATAGTGTCAATGTCAGTGTGTGTGAGAGAGATAGTGTCAGTGTGTGTGTGTGAGAGAGATAGTGTCAGTGTGTGTGTGTGTGTGTAAAAGTGTGTGTGAGAGAGATAGTGTCAGTGTGTGTAACAGTGTGGGTGAGAGAGATAGTGTCAGTGTGTGTGTGTGTAACAGTGTGTGTGAGAGAGATAGTGTCAGTGTCAGTGTGTGTGTGAGAGATAGTGTCAGTGTGTGTGTGTGAGAGAGATAGTGTCAGTGTGTGTGTGTAACAGTGTGTGTGAGAGAGATAGTGTCAGTGTGTGTGTGTGTGTGTAACAGTGTGTGTGAGAGAGATAGTGTCAGTGTGTGTGTGTAAAATTGTGTGTGAGAGAGATAGTGTCAGTGTGTGTAACAGTGTGTGAGAGAGATAGTGTCAGTGTGTGTGTGTGAGAGAGATAGTGTCAGTGTGTGTGAGAGAGATAGTGTCAGTGTGTGTAACAGTGTGTGTGAGAGAGATAGTGTCAGTGTCAGTGTGTGAGAGAGATAGTGTCAGTGTGTGTGTGTGAGAGAGATAGTGTCAGTGTGTGTGTGTGTGTAAAAGTGTGTGTGAGAGAGATAGTGTCAGTGTGTGTAACAGTGTGGGTGAGAGAGATAGTGTCAGTGTGTGTGAGAGAGATAGTGTCAGTGTGTGTGTGTGTAACAGTGTGTGTGAGAGAGATAGTGTCAGTGTCAGTGTGTGTGTGAGAGATAGTGTCAGTGTGTGTGTGTGAGAGAGATAGTGTCAGTGTGTGTGTGTAACAGTGTGTGTGAGAGAGATAGTGTCAGTGTGTTGTGACGAGCTCATGTCAGTGTGAGGGGGCGTGTCTCTGTGTGATTGACAGGTGAGGCGCTCACTCACAGCAGTTTGCTGGAGGCTGATGGAGGCAGTGAGTCGATGGTGAACATGAATCTGCATCACGCCATGTTACGAACACACGGTACACTCCACACCACATAACGCTAATGACACATTTCTCTAAATGTCACAACCATTTAACAAACAGGTATTCATTACTTCAATGAGCTCAATGTTTCTGCAGTAACTGTGATTTTGTATATGTACATTTCTGAATTACATAACTTAGACAGTTTCCTCTGATAATAATCTCTGTAAATTGTAATATGGACTCATGCATTCTCTGTAAAGCTGCTGTGAAACGATGTGTATTGTGAAAAGCGCTTTACAAATAAATGTGAATTGAATTCTGTTCTCGCTTCAGATTCGGCGGATGCGGTTCTGACTCCGCCTCCTGACCTGGTCACAATGACGACAGCACACGCCTACAGCGATGATGTGGTGGCGCTGTTGTAGTCCTTGTTTTTGTAAATAAACTATTTTAGGAAACTCATCGTTGTCAATCTCATGTGTTTATCAATTTTTTGCCATCGTTTTGTCAATAGAAAGATTTCCAAAACCGTTCCCTTGAATATGAAATCTAAAATCGTAAAAAAGAAACCAATAAAGAATGGGAGCATCTCCAAATGAGAGAAAGAAAAAAACTGACCATAATGAAATCTTTTATATAATACTACATCTGTCCTAGAAGAAATGCCTTTATAACACTTTAAATATTCTTAAATTCTTATTATTAAACTGAACTTTTCTGACCAAAAAAAAAAATGTTTTTGTTGTCAGAAAAGTACATATTCTAAAATTCTTAATTTGATTTTGAGTTTGCGTTCAGTTAAAACATCTGTTACTATTTATTAGAATTTTTTTTGTTGTTGCAAGTTTCACTATTGCATCATCACGTTGTACAGTTTCTACACAACATTTTATAAATGAGGCCCAGGTTTGTTCCTGCTTATTTCTTAGGAAAATCTTATTAAAGCCAAATGTATTGTAGATATTTTTCAGGATTTTGAATAAAATGTAGCACCCTGTTCCTTGACAATCTTTGCTGTGTATAAAACAATAATTTGAAACATATATGAATATTAATATTTAATCTCCAGCAAACTATATATGAATACATTTATAATATGCATGACTTTAACAACAATACAAGATGATGCAGCTGTTGTGGAAACGCTAATAAAGAATAGCAGACACAGCAGCAATCGTTCTGTCCTCCGCCATGATGAACGCATATGACTCGCTGAACGTTTATGACTCG
This sequence comes from Gila orcuttii, assembly GCA_026230005.1. NCBI lineage: Eukaryota > Metazoa > Chordata > Actinopteri > Cypriniformes > Leuciscidae > Gila > Gila orcuttii. Next base: position 955,257 of record JAPDVR010000012.1, on the reverse strand, counting down.
CTGAACGCTTATGACTCGCTGAACGCTTATGACTCGCTGAACGTTTATGACTCGCTGAACGTTTATGACTCGCTGAACGCTTATGACTCGCTGAACGCTTATGACTCGCCCAACTCAGAAACTCGGCCGTCTACATGATCTTAGTGTTTCAGTAGTAAATACGACTTGAGGGCGTTCATGTCCAGTTTCCAACTAGGAAACTCGTATTGCCGATAATCCCGATCGCGTGTGGAGGCATTAGTGTTGTGTAGTAAAAATGATACACGATGGATGTGACGTTCAGTGCCCAAGTTTCTGTTCTTTATAGTTTATATACAGTCATGAGATACAGGTGAAAAGATTTTTTAATACTGTTTATTACGATTACTTACCCAGTTTCTGTTTAGAATATGTTTGTATTTAAAGTGTTAAAGATAAAAATATACATCGTGACTAATAGAACAAACATTCATAAGCACATGTTGTTACAATTTTTAATTGAAAAAACAAACCAGAAAGAAATGCTCAGACATTAAAGCCAGACTGATGTAAACATCACAACATTAGCTTTGTATATAAACATTGAATTTACAGAAAACGATACTCGGTTACTAACGTAACCTCGGTTCTCTCTAGAGAGGGAACGAGTATTGCGTAAGTTTAGCTTACACTACGGGAAAGATTCATCTTCTCGAGATACTGAAGCCAAAAATTATCCTTAATTTTGTATACCTTGTCAACGCAGTGCAGCAGCTAGCAGACCTAGAGCTGGCTATCTTGCGTGCTCATTGGCTGCCCTGCGGGCAACTGCTGCAGCCTAGCAGTGAGCCCGGCGTGACGTCACGCCCAATGAAGGGCGCCCGCGCCTTCATAGCGTCACAGCCTGCCAGAATGGGCGTGGCTTAGCCTATAAAGGAATGGGCTGTAGGCTGCTTCCCTGGTTTTTGTCGACTGTAGCGAAGTCGCTCGTGGCGCGAGCACGGCCGGTTACGCAATACTCGTTCCCTCTCTAGAGAGAACCGAGGTTACGTTAGTAACCGAGTATCGTTCTCTTACGAGAGGTTTAGCTTACGCTACGGGAACACTTTGTCAACGCCGTGCGCGCCAAGCATCCACATGAGACCCCGATCTTTTAGGGGGGAACCCCATAAGTGGAAGAATAAGGTGGCCGGCCACGCGGGCCATCACTTGTACATAAGCACACATAGGGAATACAGAGCAGCGCGCGGGTCTGTATAGGCACATGGCACAATCACATTTAGTGTAGCTCAACCAGGAGAGCTGAGTCATGTGAGAGTGATCTGAGCAGGAGATCTGGGCAGAATACACCTCTCATTCAGACTGACAGTGTAAATGTAAGACAGACAGTGACAATGTAAAACCTCAGCGCTCTGACGGGGCAGAGGAGGTTCACATCACTTTAACTGTCAGATGCTGGGAGAGCGGACAATGAAATAACTTGCGCTCTGAATGGAGTGCCCATCACTTTAGAGACATAGCCATGTCTAGGTCTGAGGATGACTTTAGAGTCATTCAGCCCAAACTCAAGACACGACGCGCTGACAGACAGCGCATGCAGATCCCCTACGCGTTTTACTGATGACAGTGCAGTCAGAAAAAACGTTTTCAGTGATCGATATTTCAACCCCACGGAGTCTAGTGGTTCAAAAGGAAAAGCTTTCAGGGCCTCGAGGACCAATGAAAGATCCCACATAGGAACCGACGGGGGGCGCGGCGGATTCATCCTTCTAGCTCCTCTAAGGAAGCGGATGACCAACTCATGTTTTCCCAGTGACTGGCCGTGCGTCGATTCTGCAAACGCTGCCACGGCCGCCACATATACTTTGAGCGTGGAAGGGGACCTTCCCTTATCCAACAGCTCTTGTAGGAAAGTGAGCAGATGCGCCACCCCGTATGTCCGCGGGTCCAGACCTCTGTCGGTGCACCATCCGGAGAACACCGACCATTTAGACGCGTAGAGCCTTCTCGTGGAAGGGGCTCTAGACTGCGTGATCGTGTTCATCACTCCTTCTGGCAGGGTAACGAGTACCCGTTGATCAACCATGCATGCAGAGACCAGCGCTCTGGATGGGGATGCCAGATCGTGCCGCGAGCCTGAAAGAGGAGATCTGCCCTCACCGGAATCGGCCACGGAGCTGTATGTGACAGCCGTGCTAGTTCCGGGAACCAATCTGATTCTCCCATGAGGAGCACCGAGGAGCTATGAGGAGCACCGAGTGGTGCGTTTCCCTGATTCTCTTGATCACCTGTGGTAACAGAGAGACCGGAGGGAAAGCATATAGCGGGAGGCTGGGCCAACCTGGGCCAGCGCGTCCTCGTCCTTCGAGAAGAACGTTGGGCATTGAGCGTTGTCTTTGACGCAAATAGGTCGACTTCCGCTCTCCCGCATAGGCGCCACAGCTTCTGGACTGTTTGGGGGTGCAGGGACCATTCCCCTGGGGGAACATTGTCCTTGGACAGTTTGTCTGGGCCGTCGTTCAAATGGCCAGGCACATGCGCCGCCCTCAGCGAGCGCAGGTGCATCTGAGACCAAATAAGGAGGCGTACTGTCAGATTGCAGAGATTTCTGGATCTGACACCGCCCAGACGGTCTACATAGGATACTACAGACACTGTTGTCTGTACGGACAAGAACATGTTGGTCCTGTATGAACGGGAGGAAGCGCTTCAGCGCGTTCTCGACCGCTACCATCTCCAGACAGTTTATGTGAAAACACTTCTCTTGGTCTGACCACTGGACGAAGACCGGTCTGCCCTCGAACAGCGCGCCCCAACCCGAGTTGGACGCGTCTGTCGAAATGACTTTTCCGATAAGAGATGGTTCCCATCATTACTCCCTGCTGGTACCAGTCGGCTACTAACCAGGGCTGCAGAGCCGCTATGCAGGTCTGAGTCACTCTGATTTTCTGGCCGCCAGAAACCCAGGCTCGGCGGGACGCGCGAGCGTTCAACCAGCGTTGGAGCGGGCGCATGCGCAGTAGGCCCAGCTGAAGCACCGCTGCAGCTGATGCCATACAGCCCAACATCCTTTGAAATGTTTTCAAAGGAGAAAGCTGCCCTTCTGGAAAGATGCGGCTAGGTGGCGAACACGGCGTGCGCGCTGTGTCGATAAAAGAGCCGTCATGGTCACCGAGTCCAGTTCTATTCCTAAAAAGGAAATTGACTGGCTGGGCAGTAATGAGCTCTTGGTCCAGTTGACCATGAGACCCAAGCTTTCCAGGTGACTGAGAAGCACTGTTCTGTGAGACAGCAGTTCTGTCTCTGACTGTGCCAATATCAGCCAATCGTCCAGATAGTTCGTTATTCGCAGCCCCTGGCTTCTCTGGGGGGCGAGCACCGCGTCCATGCACTTTGTAACTGTACGGGGTGCTAGGGACAGGCTGAACGGCAGGATGGTGTATTGATGTACCTGACCGTCGAAGGCAAATCTCAACAATTGCCTGTGAAGGGGTATTATCTGAATCTGAAAATAGGCATCCTTCAGATCTAGAGAAATAAACCAGTCCTTTGGGTGAACGTGCGCGAGGATTTTCCTGGTCGCACGCATTTGAACGGTCTTTTCGCAAGCACTTTGTTCAAATGTCTCAGATCTAGGATAGGTCTGAAGGCTCCGTCCTTCTTGGGTACGAGAAAATATCGGCTGTAAAAGCCCAACTCGCTCAGAGAAGGCGGCACCTTTTCTATCGCCCCTTTGCCCAGCAGCTTTGCTATTTCTGCGTGAAGTAGGTGTGCTACTTCCGCATTCACTATCGTCGCGGTCCGGGCTTGAAAGCGCGGGGGACGACGAATGAATTGAAGTGTACAGCCCTGCTTTATTGTGCTCAGCACCCATTCTGAAATCCCTGGGATAGTTTCCCACGCAGCTATGTGAGCCGCTAGGGGGCGAATGGCCTCAGGGTTCAGATCGCCGCCATTTGCGGGCTTGTGAAACTGAACCGGAGCCTAAAACGCGGTGCACGCGCTCTCGGTTCTGGGCATTGGCTGCTCGCTGAAAGCCGAAACTGGCTGATTTATGTGATTTGTCCCAATCATAAGGGATGGGGAACATTCTTTTGTCACTTTTGACGCGCGAGCAGCGCTCCGGGCAGAAAAAACTTCCTGTAAGCGTGAGCGCGTGTGCACAAGACTTACAAGTGTATTTGACGCCCCGATCATAATGGATGGGGAGCGTTTTTATTAATGCCCTGCGTTTTGTGATAACACTTAAACGCCCGGGGGGGAGGTTAGTGTTAGCAAGCGTGAGCGCACTCTGGCGGGCACGAGACTTACATTCATAACCTGCTTTCCTTTGTGAAACTAACCCGGAGCCGAAAGCGCGGCGCGCGCGCTCTCGGTTCTGGGCAATGGCTGCTCGCTGAAAACCGAAACCGGCTGATTTATGTGAGATGTCCCAATCATAAGGGATGGGAAAATTCTTTTTTCACTTTTGACGCGCGAGCAGCGCTACGGGTGGAAAAAGTTTCCTGTAAGCGTGATCGCGTGTGCGCGAGCACTGGACTTACAAGTGTATTTGACGCCCCGATCATAATGTATGGGGAGCGTTTTATTAATGCCCTGCGTTTTGTGATAACACTTAAACGCGCGGGCGGAGCCCGGGGGGGAGGTTTGTGTTAGCAAGCGTGAACGCACTCTGGCGGGCACGAGACTTACATTCATAACCTGCTTTCTTTTGTGAAACTGACCTGCAGACGAAAACGCGGCGCGCGCTCTCGGTTCTGGGCAATGGCTGCTCGCTGAAGCCAAAACCGGCTGATATCTGTGAAAATGTCCCAATCATAAGGGATGGGGAACATTCTTTTTTCACTTTTTGACGCACGAGCAACGCTCCGGGCGGAAAAAGCTTCCTGTAAGCGTGAGCGCGTGTGCACTAGACTTACAAGTGTATTTGACGCCCCGATCATAATGGATGGGGAGCGTTTTTATTAATGCCTTGCGTTTTGTGATAACACTTAAACGCGCGGGCGGAGCCCGGGGGGAGGTTTGTGTTAGCAAGCGTGAACGCACTCTGGCGGGCACGGGACTTGCATTCACAACCTTCTTGATCGTGTAACAGAGCGGGCAGATAGTGGGCTACGACCTGTGGACACATTTCTTACATTCAACACTCGAGCGGCTTTTCTGCGCTTTATGAGAGTGTGCTTTGCAAGATTTGGAGTGCTTATGTGTAGGGGTGAACACTGGGGGCGTGGGCACTTTCACTACACTTACAACACCGACGGCATGAGCCGGACCAGACATTATACTCTTTTGAGATTTTTCTGGGTCGCCGTGAAAACGGTGTGTGCAGGCGAGAGGGTAAACAAACCGGCTCGTTGGCTGCTAATTGAACCACTGCAGTAGCCTGTTTGAAGGGGACTGACAGGGAAAAACTTTGACGGCGGTCCGGCCGCAGCGGGACACGCGCGTCTTTTCGGAGGCGATGTGTCTGTTAGTAAGCGTGAGCGCTCGTGAGCAGGCACGTAACTTACATTCTTAACCTCACATATACTCACTTGAAATTTCTCTGGGTCGCCGCGAGAACGGATGTGTGCAGGCGAGCGGGTTGCATCACCGGCTCGTTGGCTGCCAAACACACCGCTGCAGTAGCCTTATCTAAGGGGAATTACAGGGCAAGACATTTCGACGGCGGCGCGCAAGCCCGTCCGAGTCATGCAGAGAGCTCGAGAGGGCTTTGCATGACGCGAGGGCGGGGTAGCTCTCTTGTAACGTAAAGAGAGCTAGCCGCGTGCTCGTTGGTCGAGCAGAACTGGAACAGTGTTTGCACAAGGGCGCACGCACGAGTAGTGGGCACGGGACCTATATGTAACACAGATGATGCCCGTCCGGGTCATGCAGAGAGCTCGAGAGGGCTCTGCATGACGCGCGAACGGGGACACGAGGGCGGGGTAGCTCTTTTGTAACGTTAAGAGAGCTAGCCGCGTGCTCGTACGTATCCCTCGGCCTCATCCTCAGATGCGACGGCAGTGAGGCTCGTGAGCGGCAGCTGCGCGTCGGTGAGGAGGGGCGGGGGGGTGTTGAAAGGCTTCGAGTCGAGCCCGCAGGGTCGACAGCGGAAGTGCTTCACAGAGCTCGCAAACCCCGGACGCGAGGGCGAGCTCTGCTTGTTCCAGGCCCAGGCAGAGAGCGCAGATCAAGTGGCGGTCTCTGATGCTGAGTGGGGCTCTACACAAGCCGCAGGAAGTGCGAGGCGTCTTAAAAAAGACACTCGCTGCTCTTTTAGAATAGGATTTTAGCAAGGTAAAGGATACGTCGCCGGATAGCGTAGCTCGCACGGATGGCCGAAGGTGGCGAAGACGGCCGGCTTCCTCAGCGCTGTCCTAAGCTGGCTGTTCACTGTTCGACGGCGGCGGTGGCTTCTCTCAGATCCAGCGATGCGAAGAGCTCGCTGAAGAGTGTGACGCTATGAAGGCGCGGGCGCCCTTCATTGGGCGTGACGTCACGCCGGGCGCACTGGTAGGCTGCAGTTGCCCGCAGGGCAGCCAATGAGCACGCAAGATGGCCTGCTCTAGGTCTGCTAGCTGCTGCAATGCGTTGACAAAACGCATATACAAAATTAAGGATAATTTTTGGCTTCAGTATCTCGAGAAGATGAATCTTTCCCGTAGCGTAAGCTAAACTTACGCAATACGAGAGAACCTCTCGTAAGAGAACTCCTCAGAGCCATCAGCGCTTCTGTATCGCCAGATGTTTTCTGATCTCAGTCACACATGAACCTTCATGAAGATTAACACGATCACACGCATCCGCTCATTTCTCAATCACATTCAGATCTCAAGCTGATGAGGAGTTATTCTGCATAAAGAAAGAAACCGAAGCCTATTTTAACACCATGAAGCGTTTACTTTTTTTTTACTCTCTGTGAAACGTTTTCGTGAGAATCACCCTGATGATGGATGAAAACAGTGAGAAACCATTGTGGTTAAACTGGTTTATGGATGGTTTAATGAATCCTGAACTTCTGGAAGTGGTTTATGGATGGTTTTTAATTAATCCTGAACTTCTGGAAGTGGTTTATGGATGGTTTTTAATTAATCCTGAACTTCTGGAAGTGGTTTATGGATGGTTTTTAATGAATCCTGAACTTCTGGAAGTGGTTTATGGGTGGTTTTTAATGAATCCTGAACTTCTGGAAGTGGTTTATGGATGGTTTTTAATGAATCCTGAACTTCTGGAAGTGGTTTATGGGTGGTTTTTAATGAATCCTGAACTTCTGGAAGTGGTTTATGGAAGGTTTTTAATGAATCCTGAACTTCTGGAAGTGGTTTATGGGTGGTTTTTAATGAATCCTGAACTTCTGGAAGTGGTTTATGGGTGGTTTTTTATGAATCCTGAACTTCTGGAAGTGGTTTATGGGTGGTTTTTAATGAATCCTGAACTTCTGGAAGTGGTTTATGGATGGTTTTTAATGAATCCTGAACTTCTGGAAGTGGTTGATGGGTGGTTTTTAAAGAATCCTGAACTTCTGGAAGTGGTTTATGGATGGTTTTTAATGAATCCTGAACTTCTGGAAGTGGTTGATGGGTGGTTTTTAATGAATCCTGAACTTCTGGAAGTGGTTGATGGATGGTTTTTAATGAATCCTGAACTTCTGGAAGTGGTTTATGGATGGTTTTTAATGAGTCCTGAACTTCTGGAAGTGGTTTATGGATGGTTTTTAATGAATCCTGAACATCTGGAAGTGGTTGATGGATGGTTTTTAATGAATCCTGAACTTCTGGAAGTGGTTGATGGATGGTTTTTAATGAATCCTGAACTTCTGGAAGTGGTTGATGGATGGTTTTTAATGAATCCTGAACTTCTGGAAGTGGTTTATGGATGGTTTTTAATGAATCCTGAACTTCTGGAAGTGGTTTATGGATGGTTTTTTAATGAATCCTGAACTTCTGGAAGTGGTTTATGGATGGTTTTTTAATGAATCCTGAACTTCTGGAATTGGTTGATGGGTGGTTTTTAATGAATCCTGAACTTCTGGAAGTGGTTTATGGATGGTTTTTAATGAATCCTGAAGTTCTGGAAGTGGTTTATGGATGGTTTTTAATGAATCCTGAACTTCTGGAAGTGGTTTATGGGTGGTTTTTAATGAATCCTGAACTTCTGGAAGTGGTTTATGGGTGTTTTTTTATGAATCCTGAACTTCTGGAAGTGGTTTATGGGTGGTTTTTAATTAATCCTGAACTTCTGGAAGTGGTTTATGATTGGTTTTTAATGAATCCTGAACTTCTGGAAGTGGTTGATGGGTGGTTTTTAATGAATCCTGAACTTCTGGAAGTGGTTTATGGATGGTTTTTAATGAATCCTGAACTTCTGGAAGTGGTTGATGGGTGGTTTTTAATGAATCCTGAACTTCTGGAAGTGGTTGATGGATGGTTTTTAATGAATCCTGAACTTCTGGAAGTGGTTTATGGATGGTTTTTAATGAATCCTGAACTTCTGGAAGTGGTTGATGGATGGTTTTTAATGAATCCTGAACTTCTGGAAGTGGTTTATGGATGGTTTTTAATGAATCCTGAACTTCTGGAAGTGGTTGATGGATGGTTTTTAATGAATCCTGAACTTCTGGAAGTGGTTGATGGATGGTTTGTAATGAATCCTGAACTTCTGGAAGTGGTTGATGGATGGTTTTTAATGAATCCTGAACTTCTGGAAGTGGTTTATGGATGGTTTTTAATGAATCCTGAACTTCTGGAATTGGTTGATGGGTGGTTTTTAATGAATCCTGAACTTCTGGAAGTGGTTTATGGATGTTTTTTAATGAATCCTGAACTTCTGGAAGTGGTTTATGGATGGTTTTTAATGAATCCTGAACTTCTGGAAGTGGTTGATGGATGGTTTTTAATGAATCCTGAACTTCTGGAAGTGGTTGATGGATGGTTTTTAATGAATCCTGAACTTCTGGAAGTGGTTGATGGATGGTTTTTAATTAATCCTGAACTTCTGGAAGTGGTTTGTGGATGGTTTTTAATGAAACCTGAACTTCTGGAAGTGGTTGATGGGTGTTTTTCAATGAATCCTGAACTTCTGGAAGTGGTTTATGGATGGTTTTTAATGAATCCTGAACTTCTGGAAGTGGTTGATGGGTGGTTTTTAATGAATCCTGAACTTCTGGAAGTGGTTTATGGATGGATTTTGATGAAACCTGAACTTCTGGAAGTGGTTGATGGGTGGTTTTTGATGAATCCTGAACTTCTGGAAGTGGTTGATGGGTGGTTTTTAATGAATCCTGAACTTCTGGAAGTGGTTTATGGGTGGTTTTTAATGAATCCTGAACGTCTGTAAGTGGTTGATGGATGTTTTTTAATGAATCCTGAACTTCTGGAAGTGGTTTATGGATGTTTTTTAATGAATCCTGAACTTCTGGAAGTGGTTGATGGATGGTTTTTAATGAATCCTGAACTTCTGGAAGTGGTTGATGGAAGGTTTTTAACTTCTGGAATTGGTTTATGGGTGGTTTTTAATGAATCCTGAACTTCTGGAAGTGGTTGATGGGTGGTTTTTAATGAATCCTGAACTTCTGGAAGTGGTTGATGGGTGGTTTTTAATGAATCCTGAACTTCTGGAAGTGGTTTATGGGTGGTTTTTAATGAATCCTGAACTTCTGGAAGTGGTTGATGGATGGTTTTTAATGAATCCTGAACTTCTGGAAGTGGTTTATGGATGGATTTAATGAATCCTGAACTTCTGGAAGTTGTTGATGTTTGGTTTTTAATGAATCCTGAACTTCTGGAAGTGGTTGATGGATGGTTTTTAATGAATCCTGAACTTCTGGAAGTGGTTTATGGATGGTTTTTAACTTCTGGAAGTGGTTTATGGGTGGTTTTTAATGAATCTTGAACTTCTGGAAGTGGTTTTTGGATGGTTTTTAATGAATCCTGAACTTCTGGAAGTAGTTTATGGATGGTTTTTAATGAATCCTGAACTTCTGGAAGTAGTTTATGGATGGTTTTTAATGAATCCTGAACTTCTGGAAGTGGTTTATGGATGGTTTTTAATGAATCCTGAACTTCTGGAAGTGGTTGATGGGTGGTTTTTAATGAATCCTGAACTTCTGGAAGTGGTTTATGGATGGTTTTTAATGAATCCTGAACTTCTGGAAGTGGTTTATGGGTGGTTTTTAATGAATCCTGAACTTCTGGAAGTGGTTGATGGAAGGTTTTTAACTTCTGGAAGTGGTTTATGGGTGGTTTTTAATGAATCCTGAACTTCTGGAAGTGGTTGATGGATGGTTTTTAATGAATCCTGAACTTCTGGAAGTGGTTGATGGAAGGTTTTTAACTTCTGGAAGTGGTTTATGGGTGGTTTTTAATGAATCCTGAACTTCTGGAAGTGGTTTATGGATGGTTTTTAATGAATCCTGAACTTCTGGAAGTGGTTTATGGATGGTGTTTAATGAATCCTGAACATCTGGAAGTGGTTTATGGATGGTTTTTAATGAATCCTGAACTTCTGGAAGTGGTTTATGGATGGTTTTTAATGAATCCTGAACATCTGGAAGTGGTTTATGGATGGTTTTTAATGAATCCTGAACTTCTGGAAGTGGTTGATGGCGGCACCCAAAGCCCAGCTGGTTTCCACGTTCCTCAACTTCTTGGTTAGCTATGCAAACACAAGCATTGGCGTTAACCATCTAACCTCGAGCAGATTAAACACGGCACAAACACTAACGTACCTGCAGAACGGTGCTTTCTTTAAAACCAAAGCCGTCTTTCAGCAGACAGATGATGTACGTGAGATCCATACAGAGAAACTCATTGGGTTGACTGTGCTTCGACGCTCGGTTACACACTGCAACGAGTTCATTTTTTTAGTTTGGAGTTGTATAATATGAATTATATTACACATATCTGTCAACATGCTGAAATATAAGATGAGAACATGTAAATAAAGATTAAACGTAAAGCTCACCCTCTTTCGCTCGTTTCCTAAAGTCTCGGATCTTCACGGCTCCTCCTGTGGTTTCATCTGCGATTCATTATCAGCAAAAACAAACAATGCATAAACCGTTAAAGTGAGACAATTATTAAATAAGTGCTTAATTTAGGTATGTTGTGGTGTGTTGAGGATTTACTTCTTCCTTGAAGACATAGGACGGATTTACTGACAATAAATTTCTTCATCTATTTTTTTGTTGTTTTTAAAGGGGTCATATAATGGTACATGCACTTTTACAAGTTGATTGTACTGAAATGTGTGTTGGCTGTGCCTGTACACAACCATCATATAATGATAAAAATCCATCCAGTGTTTTTGTTTTAATCTCCTTATGTTCTCCCCTGCCTCAAACTGAGCCGTTCGATCTTGTGACGTCAATAAATTGGACGCCCCTCCCACGATTGATAATTGACAGCAGCGTTTCAACACAGACCCGCCCTGAGCGAGCTGTCATCGTAGTCCGCTATTGTTGATATGCTGGAGCAGAAAGTGATTGTGGTGTTCTGTTCTTGGCTGTGATAATGTGGGGCGGCAGTGGCTCAGTGGTTCATGTAGGTTGTCTACAAACCGAAAGGTTGGTGGTCGTATCCCCGGTTCCACCTGACCCAGTGTCGAGGTGTCCATGAGCAAGACACATAACCCCGGCTGCTCCCGACGAGCTGGATGGCGCCTTGCATGGCTGACACCGCCGTCGGTGTGTGAATGTGTGAGTGAATGGATAAATGTGAGGCAAATATGTAAAGCGCTTTGGTGGCCATTGGGTCTGTGAAAGCGCTATATAAATGCAGTCCATTCACCATTTACCATAATAAACACAGCAGTCATTTTAATGTTCCTAAATTCGAACCGCTGAAGACGCAGTGGTTGAGTTTTATTTTTGAAGGGAATATTCCCAACGATCTACGTAAATGCTTTTATGTTTGCGCTAATAATTTCTCACAAGACTGCTTTCTAAACGAGCGTCAGTGTAAATCTGGATTTGCTAAGAAGCTGCTCCTGAAAACAGAATCGGCACCAACTATTCGTGTTCCTGCTGCACCTCCAGAAGAAGTGAGTGTATGTTTTATTAACCTTTAAATATTAATCTTTACAAATCGCTTGCACGCTTCACGATGAATGCGGCTAATGTTTACACTCAGGGTATATTACGGCATATTTTCTCTGTAACGTTACGACGTTCTCGATATAATTCATAATATATATTATTATGACAAGCCTACATTCAACAAAAAAAATTCAACATCAATCTGTCAACGAACTAACCTATACATCAGTAAACACATAGCGTCTGTATCTCACTACTCTAAGTTACCCTGCCAGTACATAAGTTACAAAAATAGATCAAAGTGACATTACGTTAACCAACCATTCAGAAACGTCCTGTTCGAGCCTTACTTGTCGAACTTCTTCGGGGCGTCATCTTGTTCCGGGTCCGACTCCAGTTCAGACTGATACGGTTGCACAGATGTGTCCTCAGAGACTCCCGCTGACATTCTTGCTCCAAAATAAAACCTCAACTGTTGTCAAGGCAACACTCCGCGTGCGTTGCAAACGCCCCACGGAACAGAGGGGCGGAGTCAGCAAGCTCATTATCATTTAAAGGCATATGCACTGAAACGGCGTGCTGAAAACAGAGCTGTTTTTGACCGGCTAAAAAGAGTGTTTTCTTACAATACTAATGAGAATTTTTCATAAAAGTATATTAAAAAGTTTTCATTTAGACCCTAAAGATTCATATTAACTTGTACAAAAATGGCATTATATGACCCCTTTAATCATTTTTGTATTTTCTGTGTTTTTTCTCACCTTCCGGGTCAAAAATGACCAGCCTTTTAAAAATGTCTTGTAAATCTCTGGTTATGCCAATTTATCAGCAAATATTGGATTTAATCTTTTTATCAACTTGTTTTTCTTTCAGTTGGCACATGGTTCATTTCTCTTTATGGATCTGATTGATCGTAGGCCTCACTGATCTGAACTTTTTAAAAAAGTTGATTAAACTCCAAAAAACAGCATAAAGTCATGATTAATGAGGCCTACGATCAATCTTAATAAAAATTGTGTTTTTAATAATTTTTGTATTTTTTTGTGCGTTTTTTTCTCACCTTGCTACACTTAGACAAATAAGATGGAATTAGACCACAAATAGAGAATGATGTGCTTCATAACTAGATAACTATAACCAGTAATGAAACGTAAAGCACTATGATAGACGGTATACATTTTTTTTAACATAAGTAACTGGGGTATTCATATAAAGCAATCTCCATAATCCAATAGTGTTAAAAAGATTGGAGATATCAAATATTTCCTTGCACTAAAATAAGCTTAAACTGGGTTTTTATTTCAGAAACAGATTTTAATTTAAGTTTAGAAAGTAGTTTATAAATATGTAGCTTAAAAGTTTATTGACTATCAAATAACATAGCCAGGCACTTGCACAACACACAGGTACACAACACACAGGTACACAAGGTACGCAACACATTTAATGTTTGTTCCTCTGGAAGAGCTTTGATGGTCTTACCGATGAGTCCGGCTTCCACAGCGTGATCGAAGTAATAAGAGAAGGCGTAGAGGCTGGCGCTGTCCTTCAGCTCCAGAGGCTGTTTAATGAAGCCCTTCACCACCTTCAGCATCTCCTGGTAACACGTCCTGAAGCCCCGCACACCTGAAGAACACAACACCACAACACCTGAAGAACACAACACCACAACACCTGAAGTACACAACACCACAACACCTGAACACCTGTAGAACACAACACCTGAAGAACACACCACGACAACACCTGAACAACACAACACCTGAACACCTGTAGAACACAACACCTGAAGAACACACCACGACAACACCTGAACAACACAACACCACAACACCTGAAGTACACAACACCTGAACACCTGTAGTACACAACACCTGAAGACCACACCATGACAACACCTGAACAACACCACAACACCTGAAGTACACAACACCTGAAGAACACAACACCACAACACCTGAAGAACACAACACCACAACACCCGAAGAACACAACACCTGAACACCTGAAGAACACAACACCACAACACCTGAAGAACACAACACAACACCTGAACACCTGAAGAACACAACACCTGAAGAACACAACACCTGAACACCTGAAGAACAACACATGAACACAACACTACAACACAACACATGAAAACATGAACACTTGAACACATAAACACCTGAAAACATGAACACCTGAACACAAGAACACTTGAACACATAAAAAACAAACACAAACACCTAAAAACATGAACACCTGAAAACATGAACACCAGAAAACATGAACACCTGAACACAAACACATGAACACTTGAACACATAAAAACAAACACATAAACACATGAACACATAAAAAAAAAAAAACATAAACACCTGAACACCTGAAAATATGAACACCTGAAAACATGAACACCTCAGGTGTTTATTTGTTCAGGTGTTTATGTGTTAAGGTGTTCAGGTGTTCATGTGTTCAGAACACATATCGACTGCTTTTGTCAGCCTCGTTACCCGCTGTGAGTTTGTTTGTTTGCGTTTGTTTGTTTGCGCAAATACGGTTTGAACATTGGTTGTTGGTCGTAGAGCGAGACACCGCTTCACTGCTGCTCGCCCTGCGATCGACTGCTTTTGTCAGCCTCGTTACCCGCTGTGAGTTTGTTTGTTTGCGTTTGTTTGTTTGCGCAATTACGGTTTGAACATTGGTTGTTGGTCGTAGAGCGAGACACCGCTTCACTGCTGCTCGCCCTGCGATCGACTGCTTTTGTCAGCCTCGTTACCCGCTGTGAGTTTGTTTGTTTGCGTTTGTTTGTTTGCGCAATTACGGTTTGAACATTGGTTGTTGGTCGTAGAGCGAGACACCGCTTCACTGCTGTTCGCCCTGCGATCGATCGACTGCTTTTGTCAGCCTCGTTGCCTGCTGTGAGTTTGTTTGTTTTCCCGTCTATCCTGCGTCTATATTACACCCATACCACTAAAAAGACGGTTATACCCAAGACTTGAGTCATAAATTAGTATAAATATTAATAGCATCACTGGTTGCATCATTGCTAACTTACTGTCCATCTGTTAAAATGGCGAATATATCAGGTGTATGTTATCTACCTTTTGGTGCAGATGAGAACAAATCTGAATTGCTTGCGGTGCAGTCTGAATTAGAAGCTGTAGAAAAGCAGATCCTTGACCTTCTAGAGAGACAAGCTGAGCTGAGAGACCGGCGTTTAGCTCTTGAAACATCACGCGCTGATGCACACGGATCAGTGATTAACGTTAGTAACCCGCTGACGCTGACCTCGTCTACTCCGTGCGTTTCTCAGCATTGGTCCCGAGCGTCCAGGTCACGATCAGCCATGATTTCATTCACTCCGGCTCCAACACACCACCACGAAGCCTGGGTGGTTCCGCGGAAGCCGCGAGCCAGGACAAGAATCTTTTCGCCCCTCCCGGTTTTCGAGATCTCCACTCAGAACCGCTTCTCCCCTCTTCGCGAAACGGAACGCGATGCTGTGATCATCGGCGATTCCACCGTCCGACACGTCCATGCTACGTTAGGTAAAAGTAAGGTGCACAGTCACTGCTTTCCTGGTGCTCGTGTTCTCGATATCACTGCGCGGGTAACTGAGATCTTGAACGGTGACGAGCGCGTCGGAGCTGTTGTGCTGCATGCGGGAGCTAACGACACTAGGCTGCGACAGACGGAGGTTCTGAAGAAAGACTTCAGGAGCCTTATCGATACGGTACGCAGCACATCGCCTGAAACATCGATTATTGTGTCTGGACCGCTTCCTACGTACCGACGAGGGCATGAAAAGTTCAGTAGATTATTCGCTCTAAATGAATGGTTATTGTCATGGTGCAATGAGCAGAAATTGATTTTTGTAAATAATTGGAATCTGTTTTGGGAGCGACCAAGGCTCTTCCGCGCTGATGGCTTACACCCAAGTAGAATCGGGGCAGATCTTCTGTCGGATAACATCTCCAAGATGTTAAATACCATTTGACTAGTAACCAAAAATCCAAATCACAGTCTCTACTGCACCAATTTAATTGATATTAATACTAGTGTAGAACATTGCATAGAAACTGTGTCTATTCCTCGTTTACTAAGATCAAATAATAAATCTACTGCAGGATCTAGAAAAAATCTAATTGTTATTAAAACAAAAAATCTCGCTATTAGTGAACAAAAACAATTTCTAAAGCTAGGTCTTCTAAACATTAGATCGCTCACACCTAAGGCGGTTATTGTAAATGAAATGGTCACAGATAATAATTTCGATGTTCTGTGCCTTACTGAAACCTGGCTTAAACCAAATGATTATTTCGGTCTAAATGAGTCTACTCCGCCAGGATACTGTTATAAGCATGAGCCCCGTCTGATCGGTCGTGGCGGCGGTGTTGCAACAATCTACAGAGATATCCTGAATGTTACTAAGAAAACTCGTCATAGGTTTAATTCGTTTGAAGTACTTGTGCTAAATGTTACGCTCTTAGATGTAAGAAAAAAATCCCTATTATCTCTAGCATTGGCTACCGTATATAGACCTCCAGGGCCTTACGCCAATTTCCTAAAAGAGTTTGCTGACTTTCTATCAGATCTTTTGGTCAACGTCGATAAAGCATTAATTGTTGGAGATTTTAACATACACGTAGATAATTTAAATGATGCGTTAGGGGCTGCGTTTACAGATTTATTAAACTCCTTCGGGGTCAAGCAAAACGTCACCGGACCAACTCATCGTCTTAATCATACACTCGATTTAATTATATCATATGGAACCAATCCAACCGATATAGATATTGTTCCACAAAGTGATGATGTCACTGACCACTACTTGGTAACTTGCATATTACGCACTGCTGTAATATGTCATGCTGCGCCACGTTATCGACCAGGTAGAACAATTCGTCCATCCACCATAGATCATTTCTCAAATAGCTTATCTGATCTGTCTCAGCTGCTGTCTGAACCCAAACAAACAGATGAATTAGACGAACTAACTAGCACTATGAGCACCATTCTCTCTAGAACATTGGATATTGTTGCACCCATTAGATTAAAAAAGGTCAGAGAAAAAAGTATAGCACCATGGTACAATAATACTACGTATGCTTTAAAGAGAGAAATCCGTAATTTAGAGCGTAAATGGAAAAAAACGAATTTAGAGGTCTTTAGAATCGCGTGGAAAGACAGTATGTCACTTTATAAAAAGGCACTTAAAACGGCCAGGGCTGAGCACCTCAGCAAATTAATAGAAAACAACCGAAATAATCCAAGGTTTTTATTTAATACCGTGGCTAGACTAACAAATAAACAGACGTCGTCTGAACAAAATACCTCGTTACAGTTTAGTAGTAATGATTTCATGAACTTCTTCACCGAGAAAATTGAAAGCATCAGAATCAAAATCGTAAACGTTCGATCTTTGCTCGCGCCTTATAATTCGGCCGCAATTATCACCCCGCAAGAACAATTACAATGCTTTACAACCTTAGAACAAAAAGAGTTAAATAAACTTATCACTTCATCTAAAACAACAACATGTTTATTAGATCCTATACCAACTGAACTACTGAAAGAAGTGTTACCTGTAGTGGAAGAGCCTCTTCTCAATATTATTAACTCATCTTTATCTTTAGGTCATGTTCCAAGAACGTTCAAGCTGGCAGTTATAAAACCTCTTATTAAGAAACCACAATTAGATCCAAATAACCTAGCAAATTACAGACCCATTTCGAATCTTCCATTTATGTCAAAAATATTAGAAAAAGTTGTGTCCGCTCAACTCGGCTCTTTCTTGCAAGAAAACGACATCTATGAAAAGTTTCAGTCTGGATTCAGGCCACATCATAGCACTGAAACTGCGCTTGTTAGAATCACAAATGATTTACTTTTAGCTTCGGACCAAGGCTGTATCTCAGTACTAGTTTTACTTGATCTTAGTGCTGCGTTCGATACTATAGATCACACAATACTCTTAGATCGACTACAAAATTACACTGGTGTTCAAGGACAAGCATTAAGCTGGTTCAGGTCATACTTATCTGACCGCTACCATTTCGTCTACTTAAATGGAGAAAAATCGATTATAACTTCGGCAAACTATGGAGTGCCGCAGGGATCTGTGTTAGGCCCTTTATTATTCTCAATATATATGCTGCCACTTGGTAATATTCTAAGGAAACATGGAATTAGTTTCCATTGTTATGCTGATGACACTCAAATATATATTTCCTCACGGCCAGATGAATACGCTAAATTATCCAAATTGACAGATTGTGTTAAAGATATAAAAGATTGGATGACGCATAATTTTCTTTTATTAAATCCAGACAAGACAGAGGTAATACTTATCGGTTCTAAAAACCATCCACAAAACCTTTCACAGCACGACTTTAACACAGTAGGATGCCCTTTTACTCTATCCGCTACAGTAAAAGACCTGGGTGTTACATTAGACTGCAACCTGTCTTTTGAAAAGCATATTTCATATGTTACAAAAACAGCCTTTTTCCACCTTAGAAACATTGCTAAGCTACGTAATATGCTATCAGTCTCTGATGCAGAAAAGTTAGTTCATGCATTCATGACCTCGAGACTAGATTACTGTAATGCTTTATTAGCTGGTTGTCCTGCATCTTCAATAAACAAGCTACAGTTAGTCCAAAATGCAGCCGCTAGAGTTCTTACTAGATCAAGAAAATATGATCATATAACACCGATTTTATCATCACTTCATTGGTTACCTATAAAGTTCCGTATTAATTACAAGGTATTGCTTTTGACCTATAAAGCTCTAAATGGTTTAGCTCCAGTCTATTTAACGGATCTTCTATCGCCTTACAATCCATCGCGCTCTTTAAGATCACTAGATTCGAGGTTTCTGGTCATTCCTAGGATATCCAGATCCACCAAAGGAGGCAGAGCATTTTCACATTTAGCTCCGAAGCTCTGGAATAGCCTTCCTGATATTGTTCGTTGCTCAGACTCGCTCTCCCAGTTTAAAACTAGACTGAAGACGCATCTATTTAGCCAGGCATTCATATAAATTTTTTATCTTACAGTTACTGTAAATTCGGCCTCTAGTTCATAAACGCCAGAGGAGAACTGGCCCCCGACTGAGCCTGGGTTCTCCCAAGGTTTTTTTTCTCCATTGGGTCAGCTGATGGGGTGTTAGGACACCATTAGGTCACTGGATGGAGTTTTTCGGTTCCTTGCCACTGTTGCCTTAGGCTTGCTCAGTTGGGGATATTCAAATTAATTAACCAATCATACCATTGATCAGCTCTACCAAACTTGGATGTCTTTTTTCCAGTAATAAACAAACATTAAGTTGTTTTGATTGATACTGTGAAGCAGCTTTGATACAATCTGTATTGTGAAAAGCGCTATATAAATATATTTGACTTGACTTGACATAAACACCTGAACACATAAACACCTGAAAACATGAACACAAACACCTGAAAACATGAACACTTGAACACATAAACACAAACACATAAACACCTAAAAACATGAACACCTGAACACATAAACGCATGAACACAAACACATGAACACTTGAACACATAAAAACAAACACAAACACATAAACATGAACACATGAACACCCGAACACATGAACACCCGAACACCTGAAAACATGAACACCTGAACACATGCACACCTGAAAACATGAACACCTGAACACATGAACACCTGAAAACATGAACACATGAAGTACACAACACCTGAACACATGAAAACCTGAACACATGAACACCTGGACACATGAACACCTGAACACATGAACAACTGAACACATGAACAACTGAACACATGAACACCAGAACACATGAACACCAGAACACATGAACACATGAACAACTGAACACATGAAAACATGAACACCTGAACACATGAACACCTGAACACACGAACACAAACACCTGAACACATAAACACCTGAACACATGAACAACTGAACACATGAACACCAGAACATATGAACACCAGAACACATGAAGACATGAACACAAACACATAAACACCTGAACACCTGAACACATGAACAAATGAACAACTGAACAAATGAACACCAGAACACATGAACACCAGAACACATGAACAAAAGAACACATGAACACATGAAGACATGTACACATAAACACCTGAACACATGATCACATGAACACTAGAACACAAACACCTGAACACATGAACACATGAACAACTGAACACATGAACACATGAACAACTGAACACATGAACACCTGAACACTTGAACACATGAACAGCTGAACACATGAACAGATGAACACCTGAACACCAGAACACCAGAACACATGAACACGAGAACACCAGAACACAAACACCTGAACACATAAACACCTGAACACATGAACACCAGAACACAAACACCTGAACACATGAACAACTGAACACATGAACACCTGAACATTTGAACAGCTGAACAAATGAACAGCTGAACACATGAACACCAGAACACATGAACACCTGAACACATAAACACCTGAACACATCAACACCTGAACACATAAACACCTGAACACATAAACACCTGAACACATGAACAACTGAACACATGAACACAAACACCTGAACACATGAACACCTGAACACTTGAACACATGAACAGCTGAACAAATGAACACATGAACACCAGAACACATGAACACCTGAACACATGATCACATGAACACCAGAACACAAACACTTGAACACCTGATCACATGAACAACTGAACACATGAACACCTGAACACCAGAACACATGAACACCAGAACACATGAACACATGAACAACTGAACACATGAACAACTGAACACATGAACACCTGAACACACGAACACAAACACCTGAACACATAAACAACTGAACACATGAACACCAGAACATATGAACACATGAAGACATGAACACAAACTCATAAACACCTGAACACATGAACAACTGAACACATGAACAACTGAACAAATGAACACCAGAACACATGAACACCAGAACACAAGAACACATGAAGACATGAACACATGAACACATGAAGACATGAACACATAAACACCTGAACACATGATCACATGAACACATGAACACTAGAACACAAACACCTGAACACATGAACACATGAACAACTGAACACATGAACACCTGAACACCTGAACACTTGAACACATGAACAGCTGAACACATGAACAGATGAACACCTGAACACATGAACACCAGAACACAAACACGTGAACACATAAACACCTGAACACATGAACACCAGAACACAAACACCTGAACACATGAACAACTGAACACATGAACACCTGAACAAATGAACAGCTGAACACATGAACACCAGAACACATGAACACCTGAACACATAAACACATGAACAGATGAACACCTGAACACATGAACACCAGAACACAAACACGTGAACACATAAACACCTGAACACATGAACACCAGAACACAAACACCTGAACACATGAACAACTGAACACATGAACACCTGAACAAATGAACAGCTGAACACATGAACACCAGAACACATGAACACCTGAACACAAACACCTGAACACATAAACACCTGAACACATAAACACCTGAACACATAAACACCTGAACACATGAACAACTGAACACATGAACACAAACACCTAAACACATGAACACCTGAACACCTGAACACATGAACAACTGAACACATGAACACATGAACACCAGAACACATGAACACCTGAACACATGATCACATGAACACCAGAACACAAACACGTGAACACATAAACACCTGAACACATGAACACCAGAACACAAACACCTGAACACATGAACAACTGAACACATGAACACCTGAACAAATGAACAGCTGAACACATGAACACCAGAACACATGAACACCTGAACACATAAACACATGAACAGATGAACACCTGAACACATGAACACCAGAACACAAACACGTGAACACATAAACACCTGAACACATGAACACCAGAACACAAACACCTGAACACATGAACAACTGAACACATGAACACCTGAACAAATGAACAGCTGAACACATGAACACCAGAACACATGAACACCTGAACACAAACACCTGAACACATAAACACCTGAACACATAAACACCTGAACACATAAACACCTGAACACATGAACAACTGAACACATGAACACAAACACCTGAACACATGAACACCTGAACACTTGAACACATGAACAGCTGAACAAATGAACACATGAACACCAGAACACATGAACACCTGAACACATGATCACATGAACAACTGAACACATGAACACCTGAACACCAGAACACATGAACACCAGAACACATGAACACATGAACAACTGAACACATGAACAACTGAACACATGAACACCTGAACACATGAACACCTGAACACACGAACACAAACACCTGAACACATAAACAACTGAACACATGAACACCAGAACATATGAACACATGAAGACATGAACACAAACTCATAAACACCTGAACACCTGAACACATGAACAACTGAACACATGAACAACTGAACAAATGAACACCAGAACACATGAACACCAGAACACAAGAACACATGAAGACATGAACACATGAAGACATGAACACATAAACACCTGAACACATGATCACATGAACACATGAACACTAGAACACAAACACCTGAACACATGAACACATGAACAACTGAACACATGAACACCTGAACACCTGAACACTTGAACACATGAACAGCTGAACACATGAACAGATGAACACCTGAACACATGAACACCAGAACACAAACACGTGAACACATAAACACCTGAACACATGAACACCAGAACACAAACACCTGAACACATGAACAACTGAACACATGAACACCTGAACAAATGAACAGCTGAACACATGAACACCAGAACACATGAACACCTGAACACATAAACACATGAACAGATGAACACCTGAACACATGAACACCAGAACACAAACACGTGAACACATAAACACCTGAACACATGAACACCAGAACACAAACACCTGAACACATGAACAACTGAACACATGAACACCTGAACAAATGAACAGCTGAACACATGAACACCAGAACACATGAACACCTGAACACAAACACCTGAACACATAAACACCTGAACACATAAACACCTGAACACATAAACACCTGAACACATGAACAACTGAACACATGAACACAAACACCTAAACACATGAACACCTGAACACCTGAACACCTGAACACATGAACAACTGAACACATGAACACATGAACACCAGAACACATGAACACCTGAACACATGATCACATGAACACCAGAACACAAACACCTGAACACTTGAACACCTGATCACATGATCACATGAACACCTGAACACATGAACAGCTGAACACATGAACAGCTGAACACATGAACAGCTGAACACCAGAACCCATGAACACACGAACACAAACACCGGAACACATAAACACCGGAACACATGAACAACTGAACACATGAACAACTGAACACATGAACAACTGAACACATGAACAACTGAACACATGAACACATGAACACATGAACACATGAACACATGAACACCAGAACACATGAAGACATGAACACATAAACACCTGAACACATGATCACATGAACACCTGAACACATGAACACCTGAACACCTGAACACCTGAACACATGAACAACTGAACACATGAATACATGAACACCTGAATACCTGAACACATGAACACCTGAACACATGAACAACTGAACACATGAACACCAGAACACATGAACACCTGAACACATGAATACCTGAACACATGAACACATGAACAACTGAACACATGAACACATGAACACCTGAACACCAGAACACATGAACACCTGAACACATGAACACAAACACCTGAACACATAAACACCTGAACACATGAACAACTGAACACATGAACACCAGAACACATGAACACCAGAACACCAGAACACATGAACACCAGAACACATAAACACATAAACACATGAAGACATGAAGACATGAACACAAACACCTGAACACATGATCACATGAACACCAGAACACATAAACACCTGAACACAAACACCTGAACACATAAACACCTGAACACATGAACAACTGAACACATGAACACATGAATACCTGAACACATGAACGCATGAACAACTGAACACATGAACACCTGAACACCTGAACACCAGAACACATGAACACATGAACACCTGAACACCTGAACACATGAACACATGAACACAAACACCTGAACACATAAACACCTGAACACATGAACAACTGAACACAAGAACACCAGAACACATGAACACCAGAACACATGAACACCAGAACACATAAACACCTGAACACATGATCACATGAACACCAGAACACCAGAACACATAAACACCTGAACACATGAACAACTGAACACATGAACACAAACACCTGAACACATGATCACATGAACACCAGAACACATAAACACCTGAACACATGAACACCTGAACACTTGAACACATGGCCAGCTGAACACATGAACACATGAACACCAGAACACATGAACACCTGAACACATGATCACATGATCACATGATCACATGATCACATGAACACCAGAACACAAACACCTGAACCCTTGAACACCTGATCACATGAACACCTGAACACATGAACAGCTGAACACATGAACAGCTGAACACATGAACACCAGAACACATGAACAACTGAACACACGAACACAAACACCGGAACACATAAACACCTGAACACATGAACAACTGAACACATGAACACCAGAACACATGAAGACATGAACACATAAACACCTGAACACATGATCACATGAACACCTGAACACATGAACACCTGAATACCTGAACACATGAACACCTGAACACATGAACACCTGAACACATGAACAACTGAACACATGAACAACTGAACACCAGAACACATGAACACATGAATACCAGAACACCAGAACACATAAACACCTGAACACAAACACCTGAACACATAAACACCTGAACACATGAACAACTGAACACATGAACACAAACACCTGAACACATGATCACATGAACACCAGAACACATAAACACCTGAACACATGAACACCTGAACACTTGAACACATGGCCAGCTGAACACATGAACACCAGAACACATGAACACCTGAACACATGATCACATGATCACATGATCACATGAACACCAGAACACAAACACCTGAACCCTTGAACACCTGATCACATGAACACCTGAACACATGAACAGCTGATCACATGAACAGCTGAACACATGAACACCAGAACACATGAACAACTGAACACACGAACACAAACACCGGAACACATAAACACCTGAACACATGAACAACTGAACACATGAACACCAGAACACATGAAGACATGAACACATAAACACCTGAACACATGATCACATGAACACCTGAACACATGAACACCTGAATACCTGAACACATGAACACCTGAACACATGAACACCTGAACACATGAACAACTGAACACATGAACAACTGAACACCAGAACACATGAACACATGAATACCTGAACACATGAACAACTGAACACATGAACACATGAACACCTGAACACAAACACCTGAACACATAAACACCTGAACACATAAACACCTGAACACAAACACCTGAACACATGAACAACTGAACACATGAACACCAGAACACATGAACACCAGAACACCAGAACACATAAACACCTGAACACATAAACACCTGAACACAAACACCTGAACACATGAACAACTGAACACATGAACACCAGAACACATGAACACCAGAACACCAGAACACATAAACACCTGAACACATAAACACATGAACACCTGAACACCTGAACACTTGAACAGCTGAACAGCTGAACACATGAACACCTGATCACATGAACACAAACACCTGAACACATAAACACCTGAACACATGAACAACTGAACACTTGAACAACTGAACACATGAACACCTGAACACAAACACCTGAACACATAAACACCTGAACACAAACACCTGAACACATGAACAACTGAACAAATGAACACCAGAACACATGAACACATGAACACCAGAACACATAAACACCAGAACACATAAACACCTGAACACATAAACACCTGAACACCTGAACACTTGAACACATGAACAGCTGAACACCTGAACACATGATCACATGAACACAAACACCTGAACACATAAACACCTGAACACATGAACACATGAACAACTGAACACATGAACACCTGAACACAAACACCTGAACACATAAACACCTGAACACAAACACCTGAACAACTGAACACATGAACACCAGAACACATGAACACCAGAACACATGAACACATGATCACATGATCACATGATCACATGAACACCAGAACACATAAACACCTGAACACATAAACACCTGAACACATGAACACCCGAACACATGAACACATGAACACATGATCACATGATCACATGAACACAAACACAAACACCTGAACACATGAACAACTGAACACTTGAACACTTGAACAACTGAACACATGAACACCTGAACACAAACACCTGAACACATAAACACCTGAACACAAACACCTGAACACATGAACAACTGAACACATGAACACCAGAACACATGAACACATGATCACATGAACACATGATCACATGAACACCAGAACACATAAACACCTGAACACATAAACACCTGAACACATGAACACATGAACACCTGAACACCTGAACACTTGAACACATGAACAGCTGAACACATGAACACCTGAACACATGATCACATGAACACAAACACCTGAACACATAAACACCTGAACACATGAACACATGAACAACTGAACACTTGAACACTTGAACACATGAACAACTGAACACATGAACACCTGAACACAAACACCTGAACACATAAATACCTGAACACAAACACCTGAACACATGAACAACTGAACACATGAACACCAGAACACATGAACACCAGAACACATGAACACATGATCACATGAACACCAGAACACATAAACACCTGAACACATGAACACCTGAACACCTGAACACATGAACAGCTGAACACATGAACACCTGAACACATGATCACATGAACACAAACACCTGAACACATAAACACCGGAACACATGAACACATGAACAACTGAACACATGAACAACTGAACACATGAACAACTGAACACATGAACACATGAACACATGAAGACATAAACACCTGAACACATGATCACATGAACACCAGAACACATAAACACCTGAACACATGAACAACTGAACACATGAACACCTGAACACTTGAACATATGAACAGCTGAACACATGAACACCTGAACACCAGAACACATGAACACCAGAACACATGAACACATGAACACATGAAGACATGAACACATAAACACCTGAACGCATGATCACATGAACACATGAACAACTGAACACATGAACACCTGAACACTTGAACAGCTGAACACATGAACAGCTGAACACATGAACACCAAAACACATGAACACAAACACCTGAACACATGAACACCAAAACACATGAACACAAACACCTGAACACAAACACCTGAACACATAAACACCTGAACACAAACACCTGAACACATGAACAACTGAACACATGAACACCAGAACACATGAACACCAGAACACATGAACACATAAACACCTGAACACATAAACACCTGAACACATGAACACATGAACACCTGAACACTTGAACACTTGAACACATGAACAGCTGAACACATGAACACCTGATCACATGATCACATGAACACCAGAACACATAAACACCTGAACACTTGAACACCTGATCACATGAACACCTGAACACATGAACACATGAACAGCTGAACACATGAACACATGAACACATAAACACCTGAACACATGATCACATGAACACCTGAACACCTGAACACATGATCACATGAACACATGATCACATGAAGACCTGAACACATGAACAGCTGAACACATGAACAGCTGAACACATAAACAACTGAACACATGAACAACTGAACACATGAACACATGAACACCTGAATACCTGAACACTTGAACACTTGAACAGCTGAACACATGAACACATGAACAGCTGAACACATGAACACCTGAACACATGAACACCAGAACAACTGAACACATGAACACATGAACACATAAACACCTGAACACCAGAACACATGAACACCTGAACACATGAACATATAAACACCTGAACACATAAACACCTGAACACATGAACACATGAACACATGAACACCTGAACACATAAACACCTGAACACATGAACACCTGAACACATGAACACCTGAACGACCTGAACACATGAACACATAAACACCTGAACACCAGAGCACATGAACACCTGAACACATAAACACCTCAACACATAAACACCTGAACACATGAACACCTGAACACATAAACACCTGAACACATAAACACCTGAACACATAAACACCTGAACACATAAACACCTGAACACATGAACACCTGAACACAAACACCTGAACACATAAACACCTGAACACCTGAGCACTTGAACACATGAACAGCTGAACACATGAACAGCTGAACACATGATCACATGATCACATGAACACCTTAACACCTGAACACCTGAACACATGAACAGCTGAACACATAAACACCTGAAAACATGAACAACTGAACACATGAACACATGAACACATGAACACCTGAACACATGGACACCTGAACACATGAACAGTTGAACACATGAACAGCTGAACACCTGAACACATGAACAGCTGAACACATGAACACCTGAAAACATGAACAACTGAACACATAAACACCTGAAAACATGAACAACTGAACACATGAACACCTGAACACATGGACACCTGAACACATGGACACCTGAACACATGAACAGCTGAACACATGAACAGCTGAACACATGAACAGCTGAACACATGAACACAAAAACACCTGAACACAAAAACACCTGAACACCAGAACACATGAACACATGAACACATAAACACCTGAATACATAAACACCTGAACACCTGAACACATAAACACCTGAACACAAACACCTGAACACCTGAACACTTGAACACATGAACAGCTGAACACATGAACAGCTGAACACATGATCACATGAACACATGATCACATGAACACATGATCACATGAACACCTGAACACCTGAACACATGAACAGCTGAACACATAAACACCTGAAAACATGAACAACTGAACACATGAACACATGAACACCTGAACACATGAACATCTGAACACATGAACAGTTGAACAGTTGAACACATGAACACATGAACAGCTGAACACATGAACACCTGAACACATGAACAGCTGAACACATGAACAGCTGAATACAAACACCTGAACACATGAACAACTGAACACATGAACACATGAACACCTGAACACCTGAACACTTGAACACATGAACAGCTGAACACATGAACACCTGAACACAAATACATGAACACATAAACACCTGAACACAAACACCTGAACACATGAACAACTGAACACATGAACACCAGAACACATGAACACCAGAACACATGATCACATGATCACATGATCACATGAACACCAGAACACATAAACACCTGAACACATAAACACCTGAACACATGAACACATGAACACCTGAACACCTGAACACTTGAACACATGAACAGCTGAACACATGAACACCTGAACACATGATCACATGAACACCAGAACACATAAACACCTGAACACTTGAACACCTGATCACATGATCACATGAACACCTGAACACCTGAACACATGAACACATGAACAGCTGAACACATGAACACATAAATACCTGAACACATGAACACATAAACACCTGATCACATGAACACATGAACACCTGAACACATGAACAGCTGAACACATGAACAGCTGAACACATGAACAGCTGAACACATGAACAACTGAACACATGAACACATGAAAACCTGAATACCTGAACACTTGAACACATGAACAGCTGAACACATGAACAGCTGAACACATGAACATATAAACACCTGAACACCTGAACACATGAACACCTGAACACATGAACACCTGAACACCAGAACAACTGAACACATGAACACATAAACACCTGAACATCAGAACACATGAACACCTGAACACATAAACACCTGAACACATAAACACCTGAACACATAAACACCTGAACACATAAACACCTGAACACTTGAACACATGAACACCTGAACACATAAACACCTGAACACTTGAACACATGAACAGCTGAACACATGAACAGCTGAACACATGAACAGCTGAACACATGAACAGCTGAACACAAGATCACATGATCACATGATCACATGAACACATGAACACATGAACAGCTGAACACATAAACACCTGAAAACATGAACAACTGAACACATGAACACATGAACACCTGAACACATGAACACCTGAACACATGGACACCTGAACACATGAACAGTTGAACACATGAACAGTTGAACACATGAACAGCTGAACACCTGAACACATGAACACTTGAACACTTGAACACATGAACACAAGATCACATGAACACCAGAACAACTGAACACATGAACACATAAACACCTGAACACCAGAACACATGAACACATGAACACATGAACACCTGAACACATAAACACCTGAACACATGAACACCTGAACACATAAACACCTGAACACATAAACACCTGAAGACATGAACACCTGAACACATGAACACCTGAACACATAAACACCTGAACACATAAACACCTGAACACATAAACACCTGAACACATAAACACCTGAACACTTGAACACATGAACAGCTGAACACATGAACAGCTGAACACAAGATCACATGATCACATGAACACCTGAACACATGAACAGCTGAACACATGAACACCTGAACACATGGACACCTGAACACATGAACAGTTGAACACATGAACACCTGAACACATGAACACATGAACACATAAACACCTGAACACCCGAACACCAGAACACATGAACACCTGAACACCTGAACACATGAACACATGAACACATAAACACCTGAACACATAAACACCTGAACACATAAACACCTGAACACATAAACACCTGAACACATAAACACCTGAACACTTGAACACATGAACAGCTGAACACATGAACAGCTGAACACATGAACAGCTGAACACATGAACAGCTGAACACATGAACAGCTGAACACATGAACAGCTGAACAAAAGATCACATGAACACATGATCACATGAACACCTGAACACATGAACAGCTGAACACATAAACACCTGAAAACATGAACAACTGAACACATGAACACATGAACACCTGAACACATGAACACCTGAACACATGGACACATGAACACATGGACACACTAACTCACCCAGAGCGGCTATATATATATATATATAAATTAACTAAATTAATAACTTTTTAAAACAAAAATGAACCATCACTGAACTTACTTAAGCTGGACTGTGATGCTATTTTCTTCTGGAAACAAACTTTGTTGCATTATTTTCTTGATATCTCTGTAAAGCTGCTTTCTTTATGTCCTAAAAACAGGCTTAATTGTGAAATGTAATTTCTGTCCTTTGATGTTGTGGTGAAGTGTGTGTGGTGTCGTAAGTGTTTGTGTGTGAGATGTGGTGTGTGTGTGAGATGTGGTGTGTGTGTGAGATGTATGTGAGATGTGTGTGTATGTGTGTGTGTGTGTGTGTGTGTGTTTACCGTGGGTGACTCCGCTGACATGGTAAGTTAACCCTCCGAAGCTGAAGTGGCCACTGTGTTTTTTGGGCAGACAAGAGCTTCGGAAAACCTTCTTCTCCAGACCTTCGACACACACACATCAACACACACACACACATCAACACACACACACACACACACACAAACCCTGAGCTGATCTGCTGATCCTGATCCGTGTTTTCCCACCGTCTGAATGCAGCGCTCCGAGCGCCGCCAGCCGAGCCGCTTTGATCCCGTTCCCAAGGTAACTGTGAGGAGGAGATATTATTAACATTACCTCTTATAATATCATTTGAATTTTTGTTTAAGTTTTAAGTGTTAAGTGTGTATGTGTGAGTGTGTATGACAGAATGTGTGTGTGTGTACCTGTGTGTGTAGAGCTCATACGTGGAGTTGAACATGTGGAATCTGGTGATGTAATCAGTCGGCGCGCTTTCAACGGTCTTCTGTGACGAACCAATCAGGAGGCAGAAAACGCAAATATAAACATCAAAACCAGTTTCTGACAGAAGAGTTTGTCCCAAAACACACAAATAAAAGCTCATTCAAAATATCAATAAATACTATAATAGTACATACAGAGATGCATGCAGAGGTTTCATCTGAGTTCTGTTTGATATTCTCATTAATGAAGTACAGTGATTTTACTCTATTACAGTACAAAATAATCTGTAATATATTAGTTCAGTCTAAAACTACAATATTTTTCTGGTAACGCTTTACAATAAAGTCTCATTTGTCGACATTATTAACTAACATGAACTAACAATGAACAGCATATTTTTTTGTTACAACATTTAATAATCTTTAATGCAAATTAAAAGAAAATTGTTCATGGTCACACAGAATCTCAATCCTCATAATATCCGTCCTAAACAGAATTGGAAATTAGACTTAATGTGTCCCAAATCGAAGTATAATGAAATGAGTGTTCGAACGACACCCGGATAGTCTACTAATCGATTAGAACTACAAACACGGATAAAAAGCATTAAAAACTACAAACATGGCGGATGTGAGATGAGGTTTAGATGCAGGCATTTGAGTGATTCATTATCAGTCTCTAACCGGACGAAAAGACTTTTATTCAGAGTTATACACATTATTATAGTGTAAGAACGGATTTTCCTGTTAAAATAAAACTCACCCTGCAATAAAGCCATAAAACGCACCCTGGACAGAAGATCGCAAAGACAGAGCAACAGGACATTGTCCTGTCCAAACATTTGGCTCTTATCTCTGTATCCCCCCTCTCCCCCTGAGTCAAGTCACCAAAAGTTCACTAAGAATGCCTATATATCACATATTATGTATCTTGTGAATCTATTGTTTTTCCTTTTCATGTTTGGTTTCATTTTAAATGTCTCAGTGCGATTGGTAAATTGTCTTAATTTCATTGCAGTCATTGAGATCATAAGAAACATTGAGAACTTAAGAGAATCCTGTTCTCCTCCATTGATGATGTCTTTTCAAGATATCTCCCCTCTCCCTCGAGACCAGGTGCTACCCCCTGGGGTACAGGAATTGACCCAAAGCAAACTCTGAAAAATATTGGTACAACCCTTTTGTTCTGGTCTGGGTATTTAAGGCTAGGTAACAGAGTAGTCTTTGGGAAACTGTAACCAGGAAAACCCCCATGCAGTGCTGGGTCAGTGGCTTCTCGGGTGTTGGACTCAGAATACACTCACACACCACTGTGTGTCTCTGTCAGGAACACACACACACACACACACTCACACACCACTGTGTGTCTTTGTCAGGAATGCATTTCTTACTCTTAGAGTCATCTTTGAGCAATAATTGATGTTATGTATTTATTATTTCTGAATTGGCTTTTAATCATTTACTTGTGGAATTGGCATGATACATTTTTCCTGACAAAAATAAATGTTACCCTTGATTTATTCTGCACTCTTCTGAAATCATTGTTTCTAATATTATGAGGAGGCTGGTGCTACCGCAGATCTGTGTCCAGGATAGGTCAAACTAAAGGCGCATATGAAGGGAGCAGTAGGCACGTCATCTGAAGACCTTTTGATTACTGTCTATCACTGACTTGGCAAGTTGTATGGAAGTGGCTAAATAAACTACACTTTTATTTATGAGTAAGCAGTAGGCGACCGACTTAAGAGGTATTAGCAGACCCTGCATCCCTCTGACCAAGATCAGACTGGCGAGGCTGTGTCCGTGAGATCCACGCAAACCCGGGGCGTGTGACTCTGTGCGGCATCGGGTCCCTTAATGAATGAATATATTGAAATTATGAAATGCCCAGAATAATCAAAGATATACATTAACTCATAATCAATATTTATGATTATTTACTAAGAAGAAATACGATCTAAGTTTGATTATCATTCGAAATTGGAGTCAGTTTAAGCGTAGAGCTAAAGTAATATTGAAACTAAATTCTAAGAACTTCACTAGAATGCTGAAAAGACCTACACGCATTATCCCTTCGCCCACACCGTTGGATTCCGTCGTTGGGCCAATGGGTGGCCCTTACAATAGTTCTTTTGGAGCAACATTGTGACCTTTTATAAAGATACGTGTGTTCATTAACGGGTCACAGAGCAGTCGCTGACCTTTGACCTCGGGAGGAATGTGATTTGCGTGGATCCGCCGCCCAGGTCGAGGATTCCCACCGTCTTCTGTGAGCCGCGGTCGAGCCGGCCTGAAACACCGGCGCAAACACTCAAATATGCAGAAATCACTTTGCGCACATGAACATCTCGTCTAAGACACTTTAAAAAGTCACATGATTAATAAAAACTATATAAAACGTTTAACCCTTATCTTTCCTCGCAGGTTGAAATGGCCCAAAGCCCTAAAACTATATATTATTTAAATTTTTTGTCCTGAAAGCTTATTTGGTCGCATTTTTTATTAACTGGCTTTAAATACTATGTACTTACATTGAAATTAATAATTTGATACAATGGACTTATTGTGTACATACATGTTTTTACGTTGTACTTATATTTTAAAAACACCTGCATGTAATTATTACAGCTGTAATTAATCTATGTAATGACATTAGTAATGACATGTTGACTATGAAGGTAGTTTTGTTTCTTTATTATTCAATCAAAAAAAATATTTTCAATAAAAAAAACCCTTCACTTCAATGAAAAAAAAACTTTTTAATCAAAGAAAAAGGTATTTGAGTCCAAAAATATATTTGAGACTAAAAAAATACATTTGAACACTGCTTTTCTTTGATTGAAAATGTTTTATTTGATAGAAGTCCGTTTTTTTTTTGTTTAAAGCAACCTTTTTAATTGCAGTAACATTGTCTTTTGATTGGATCATATAATGGGTAGGACATTTGTGTCTTTATCATTCAATCAAAAAAGAAGTTGCTTCAAACAAACAAACAACAGAATCAATAAAAAAGTCACTTCAATGAAAAGATAAACATTTTCAAATATAGAAAATCGTTTTTTAATGCAAATAAAATATTTGAGACTCCAAAAATTGCATTTGAACACTTTTTTTTTGTTGTTGAAAATGTTCTCTTTGATTGAAGCAATCTTTTTTGTGTTTTGGGCCATACATGGGTAGGACATTTGTGTCTTAATCATTCAATTCAAAAAAAATATTTTCAATCAAAGAAAAAACTGTTCAAATGCAAAAAAAAAATTACCCCGTGAATAAAAAAAGTATTGAAGAGAATGTGTTTTTTCGTTGTTTTTGTTTTTTTTATTTGAAGTGAAAAAAATGTAGAAGTTCAAATTGTTTTGATTGAATCATTTTTTTTTTTAGGTGAAAAAAGTTTTGAAGTTCAGATTTTTTCGTTTGAATCACTTTTTTTTTTTTTTTTAAGTGCAAAAAGTTTTGATGTTCAAATTTTTTTGATTGAATCATTTTGACAAACGTTCCGCAGTGGGCGGGTGCTTCTCTATTGGTCAGACATGTTTGATTGACAAGTGTCTACACCAACGACATCTTTCTGACAAAGAAGTCATGTTCTCTCTTTTTATCCGTATATGGGAGTGCGCTCATGGCTCTATTAAGCGGCGCCAGCCACCAGGCAGGGGCGGACTAGGACCAAAAAGTGGCCCTGGACTTTCTGGCCCACAGCAGCCCCCCACATTATAACACATGGGCTCATTAATGTGCAGAATAATTTTTAACACCACTTATAGCATAAAAATATAACACAATACAAGAAACGAGAAATGAACAGAAATGCTATTTAAACATTTATTTTAATTAACGCAACATATATTAGGTAATATTTGTAAAACAAAGGGAATCTTTACAGCAGAAAACCTTTTGAACCAAAGCTTTGCTTGAATTTTGTTGAGGGTGGAACTTGGAAAATGTCTAGGTTTTCTGATGTCGGTACATGAAGAAATCATGGGGATGGCTTCCTGAATCTGAATGAATGAATAAATAATAATAAAAGTTTATTTAAGTTTATTTAACATATAGGTGCAGTTCTACACAAAATAGGCTCATCTGTGTGTTGGCACACTGTTACCTAGCACTAAAATGCTAAAATAATATTAATACTCAGAAAACCTGCCCAGAAAGCCACAGAGACAAAAAGGTGTAAACGTCTTGTGAAAAATGTGTTGGTCCTATCTGCAACGATCATAGCTACAAAATCTACAAAGGATAGTAGCAAAGGATAACAAAGGATAGTTTGGAGCACAGTATGTGCGCGCTCTTGCTCGCTCGCTCGCTCTAGATTCCGGGAGATTTGAAATAATTTGCGGGCATCAGGGAGCCGCTATCAATATGCGGGAGACTCGCGGAACTTCCAGGAGACTTGGGATGTCTGTATTCACGTAGCCTTTCGAAACCCGGGACTTTCAGTGTCTCGGTTGTTTCCCGGGACAGGTTATTAAAAAGGACAGGTGGCAACCCTACTTTGCGCCGATTCCGCCTAATGCATAATCAGTTAATTTGAAACATTTCACAGCATCTACCTTTAATGGGGGTTTTTTACACGTAACTTTTCAGCCCACCTTTTCTTTTCTTCCCCCTTTTATCCATAGACAATTCTTTGTTATTATCTTATCTGCTCAGAGAAATTCCCTGTACCCACCGGATCAATCTGTCTCTCTGTAAATTAGACAACGTGAAAGGGGGCGTGTTTCAAGACACGCAATGGAGTAGACCAAACTAAACAGGGAGGGAGGGAGGGCAAAACCCTCACATGCGAACAAAACACACTCCTTGTTGGCCGCGGCCCGACTAACTCATCCATTTGCGTAGAAAAGAGATTTAATATTATGATTTCGGTCATTTTTTTAAAAAAATATGTATTTGTATACCTGGTGGGTCGGCCCACATTGGCCAGCGGCCCACCGGGAAAAGTCCCGGTGCTCCAGATGGCCAGTCCGCCCCTCCCAGCCACACGATCTCTCACTGTTTTCATCTACCAGACACTTGGATTGATACACGAAAACACACAGACAGTGCAATCCTGCTCTTATTTACCCATTTTCTCACCTTATCTTATATTTTATTCGCTCTTTTTGCCCGTGAAGAAGCGCGTCTCGATCGTGGCTCTTATAGCGTCACCAGCCACAAGATCACTCACTGTTTTCATCTACCAGACACTCGGATTGATACACGAAAACACACAGACAGTGCAATCCTGCTCTTATACCTTAATGTCATCTGATCTAATATTTTATGTGCTCTTTTTGCCCGTGAAGAAGCGCGTCTCGATCGTGGCTCTTACGTCACCAGCCACAAGATCGCTCACTGTTTTCAGACACTCGGATTGATAGACTCCACATACAAACAGTGCAATCCTGCTCTTATTTACCTATTTGACATCTTATCTTATTTTTTATTAGCTCCTTTGTCCCGTAATATGGAGCGCGTCTGGTGGCCAGCCACAAGATCTCTCACGTTACAGCGCCTGATACTCCGATTGACATTTTCTGAAGGAGTTTTAGACCACTTTATTCAGTTTTGTTTTGTATAAAGCATTTCTCCTTAAAGTGAATTTCGTTTTGTATAAATTGTATCTTAATTTTAATCAATGTTTGATCAACCAATTCCCTGGATTTTATAAATAAGAAGCAAATATAGCAGACATAGTCCTATAACAATAAAAACATGACAGTTTTGCATTGCACGTTCCTCACATGCATGAGAAATATATCTAGTATCTAGAAAGGTAGAAATGTCTAGCCTAGTTTTAAACGAAACAATTCAAAACAAAAATAAATAGGCTACTCTCATTATGCTACTACTGGATTACAGTGGCGGCTCCTGCAAAATCTCTCAGGGGGGGCAAATGTTTCAGATCAACTTTATCGCATGCAGACTTTTTAATAGATTTAACTTTAGTGTTTGAGATGTGCAGGAATCAACTTAAAACTTGTTTCGTTTCCTGAAAGTAACAGTTTTGGACATACAAGGCTTCCGTCCGACAGCGATGATTTGTGTGTGTGTGTGTGTGTGTGTTGTTGTTACGTTAATTAACATTTTACCAAAATTCAAGCTCAAATGGAGTTTGACAAGGGTTTTTGACCAGTAAATGCATTTTCAATCCACCCAGATAGTTTATTTTATTAAAGATTCCACTAGGTGGCGACAAATAATATTGTTGACTGAATCGTTGACGTGAAGGATAAAGATTGTGTTGGTGTTCGAATCGAATGTACAAATTTCAAAGTACAATGCTAGGAGTAAAAAAGACTGCTACCGTCCTTTCCTAAACCTGATTGTAAATACAAAGTGAGATTTTCCAACACTCGAGTATTTAAATGGTCAGCAATAAATACCTCCTTAGACAGCCTCTGCTTGTCTTTCTTCTCCCAAGACCTTTAGATCTTGTTGTTCCTGTTGCTACTTGCTCCTGCTCCTGAAATGAGCTCTGGTCCTGATTACTACGACGGCTGAATGGTATTTCTTTTAATGACACGATAGAATTAACTGCGTTCGCCATGACGTTGTTCAAGTTCAACTGGCCTCAACTCGCGAGATGTCCCAACAGTCTCTCTCGCTCTCGTTCTCTTTTTTATTTTTTAAATCACATTTGATAAAGATATTAAAGTAGTGTTTCATTTTTTCTTGTTGTTCAAATTCAAAATTGTTTTCAAATATTATTTGTCACTTAATCTTGAAGATTTTTAATAGTGTATGTTTGTTCCCACCAATCGCTGCTCAAGTTAAGGATACGTATGATGACGTAAGCACGTTAGTGCGAGCCCTCCCGGAACCCATAGAGAATGCATCGCAGTGCCTGCAGTTCGAAAAAAAACATCTTTGAATGTAAGTCTATGGCAGGGGTGTCCAAACTCGGTCCTGGAGGGCCACTGTCCTGCAGAGTTTAGCCTCAACCCCAATTAAACACACCTGAAACAGCTAATCAAGGTCTTGATTATCTGTTGAAGGTCATTAGGCATGCTAAAAACTTACAAGCAGGAGTGTTGAGGCAAGTTGGAACTAAACTCTGCAGGACAGTGGCCCTCCAGGACCGAGTTTGGACACCCCTGGTCTATGGGAACACTCGGGGCGATTCTCAGCCAGAGTGAAATCGCCCAAAAAGAGGCGGTACTCCACAGAACGTGACATGACGCTGATTGGACTATATCCAGAGGCACAGTGACGGCTAGCAACTCTGTGGTGAATGAGATTGTGAATGTGATTGAAAAAGTCCCTTTCACACTTTGGTGGTGCGTCGCCCAATCGCCCTAATGAAGAAACCGCCCCTGCTCGATTATGTAATCCGTATGAAATGAGCATTTCTCTCCGCGTGTTCACTACTGCTAAGATGGCGAGTCCAACTTCATCCTTGTAGCCAACACTGTCACAGAAAACACTTTATGGATGGGTGGAGGTGGTGGTTGTGTCACCCCGTGCCACCCACACGCTCACTAAAGAACCTATCTTATTAATTACTGGATATCTGAAGCTAAGAAAATGTAGTGGAGTTACGAGTATTGGTTGCAGAAAATGTATATTAATTGAAATCAGCCACCCCCACCCAAAAGTGTATACAGGTAGCCAAACTACTTAAAAAGGTACTTACAATATTTCATAAACCACAATGTGATGTTTAAATATTCAATTTACTCACTTGACTTTGACATGTTCTGTGACTGACAGTTTGTTCTCCTGCACCATTCCTGGATGACAGGCAGCTGTGAAACAGTGAGAGATCTTGTGGCAGTACGCGAGAGGCTGACGCGACAAGCCAGACGCGCTCCCTCACGGGCAAAAAGAGCTTATAAAATTATTAGATATGATGACAAAAAGGTAAATAAGAGCAGGATTGCACTGTCTGTGTGTTTTCGTGTATCAATCTGAGTGTCTGGTAGATGAAAACAGTGAGAGATCTGGTGGCTGGTGATGTAAGAGCCAGGATCGAGACGCGCTTCATCACGGGCAAAAAGAGCAAATAAAATATAAGATAAGGTGAGAAAATGCGTAAATAAGAGCAGGATTGCACTGTCTGTGTGGTCTCGTGTATCAATCCCGAGTGTCTGGTAGATGAAAACAGTGAGAGATCGTGTGGCTGGCGCCGCTTAATAGAGCCACGAGCGCACTCCCATATACGGATAAAAAGAGAGAACATGACTTCTTTGTCAGAAAGATGTCGTTGGTGTAGACACTTGTCAATCAAACATGTCTGACCAATAGAGAAGCACCCGCCCACTGCGGAACGTTTGTCAAAATGATTCAATCAAAAAAATGTGCACATCAAAACTTTTTGCAAAAAAAAAAAAGTGATTCAAACGAAAAAATCTGAACTTCAAAACTTTTTTCACCTAAAAAAAAAAAATGATTCAATCAAAACAATTTGAACTTCTACATTTTTTTCACTTCAAATAAAAAAAACAAAAACAACGAAAAAACACATTCTCTTCAATACTTTTTTTATTCACGGGGTAATTTTTTTTTTGCATTTGAACAGTTTTTTCTTTGATTGAAAATATTTTTTTTGATTGAAACAACTTTTTTTGAATTGAATGATTAAGACACAAATGTCCTACCCATGTATGGCCCAAAACACAAAAAAGATTACTTCAATCAAAGAGAACATTTTCAATAAAAAAAAAAAAAGTGTTCAAATGCAATTTTTGGAGTCTCAAATATTTTATTTGCATTAAAAAACGATTTTCTATATTTGAAAATGTTTATCTTTTCATTGAAGTGACTTTTTTATTGATTCTGTTGTTTGTTTGTTTGAAGCAACTTCTTTTTTGATTGAATGATAAAGACACAAATGTCCTACCCATTATATGATCCAATCAAAAGACAATGTTACTGCAATTAAAAAGGTTGCTTTAAACAAAAAAAAAACGGACTTCTATCAAATAAAACATTTTCAATCAAAGAAAAAAAGTGTTCAAATGTATTTTTTTGAGTCTCAAATATATTTTTGGACTCAAATACCTTTTTTCTTTGATTGAAAAGTTTTTTTTTTTCATTTTTAGTGAAGGTTTTTTTTTTTATTGAAAATATTTTTTTTGATTGAATAATAAAGAAACAAAACTACCTTTAGTTGACCCGTATCACTCCTCAATACACAAATCCGCCGCGAACTCTATGGGCGCCGCCATCTTGCCTGCCGCCATTACTGCGGTGTGACACTTGCCGGTGTCCTCTAATGACATTTCAATGAAAGTTGATCCTCCTCATGAAAGAAAATGTCTGGTGAAAGGGAACATTGGGTAGATGATGTCAGGTAGTGGCCAAAACTTACCGATAAAGGTAATTTATTGACAACATAATGTATTAATGTAAAAATGCGTCAGCCAAATGTAATTATTAAGACGTGTATTAATTGATGACAACATTAAAACCAAACGCTGTCATTACTAGCTGTGTTGCTAATATGTTCACAAGCTTCACAAGTTGCAAATAAGTGTTTCCCCTACCATTGTTTTGTAATAATACTATACCCCGCAATTATACTATTTAAATACATCCTACGTGTTCTGTGTGAATGAATGGTGCAGTCGACGCTCATTTAACACACACACACGTGACGCTCCAGCTGTTTATTTGCCTATATGATAGTCTCAGCCTCAGACGTCACGCCCACGGAACGTTGGCTAAACGTCTGATGCATATGGCACACTTTTCTGGAAACACTTCAGGAGTTTCGAAGTCGCAACCTGATTGGTTGAATTCTACAGGATGTCCGCGAGATGTGTGTGTCGCGTTCTTTAACAGTCCGCCTGGAAACAAATGCCGTGACGCCAAAACCCCTCGTGGAAGATGAAAGCCGTTGTGTTTACAACTGTGACAAATGAGCGCTTACCAGGATCAACTAAACGCTGTTTTTTCAAATGTATGTGAAGTTCGCGGCTCCATTTTTGCAGTAAACTTGCACAACGTTCTTGAATGAATAATTTATTAAGACGCATGCCGGTCTGTTATTGTAGTGACATCGACATTATATTGGCACGTCCCTAAACATGAAGCGGAACAAAACGACCTGTGATTGGTTGTGTTACATGTCAGTCAAACGTCCTCTCGACCAAGAAAAGCTGCGATAGAGTCCAGACCTTCTGCCGTCAGTCTGAAGGTCTGGCTACACGAGACTACCTATATGAGGACACGACTGCATGAACTTCCTCGAGACGCGCTTGATTCATGCAGAGGCCAGAGAAATTACATATTATAAATAGTTTTTCAGCGTGAGAAATACAATGTGTGGCGGGAGAGCGTGACAAAAGACTGAAATGTGTGACACTAGAGAGCCCTGCAACTACTTTACTTTCTCCCGCCCGCAAAAAGACTTTTTTTCTGTACCCCCAAATAGTTTCAAGTTAGCCTACGTGTCAGCTAACAAACACCTAGCTAACATCTGCTACAGCCGCCTACGGGACCAACGCTACTTCCGCTAGCAGCAAGGCCCGCAGTAATGGCGGCGCTGCTTTACTTCCGTGTTTCGCCGGATTTGTCTATAGCAGCAAAAGTGTTTTACAATACAACATCAACACAAGTACATTGTACATTGTATTTATTTTTCAATGTAAGTACATAGTACTTAAAGCCACTTAATATAAAGTGGGACCGCTTATTTTATTTCATTTTGATATTATTTTTTCTATTTTTAATGAAATTTATTTGGTAGATTTTTTTATATTTTTTCTTTCTTTTACCTTTAAATTACTAGATTTGATCAATAAATAATACATAAATATTTATTTAAGCACATTCCTCACATTCTTTCAACTTATATTTAAAATAACTCACAATTTCATGCATAACCCTTTTAATTCAGCTCTAAATATCTTACATTGAGTGTCTTTGCCGACGTCTTGTAGAAATAAATAATAATATACATGATATTTCATGACTCTAGATGGGCTTATATCTCTATATGGAGTAAATGAGCTGTTCCTCTGGGTCCTAAAGTCAGTTTCTCTTCAGTGTGCGTTCAGATACACATCTACACATTATAAAATCATTTTTTGCAAAAGTTTTAGTTTTATGTGAACTGACGCATTCCTCACATTCCATTCATTCCTAAAGGGCTCAAATTAAGGATTTGTTACTTTTTTAAATTTCAACCGCAAAACAAATAAAAAAATTGTGTATTCGTGGTTCAAGTGCGACAAAAGTCCTGTTTAAGATACATTCAGGTGATACTCTGTTTAAATATATCTCTGAATAAAAACTGAGTTTGACTTTCAATGATTGACCATGTGACCTTGATAATGCTTAGATGTAAAATGACAGTTAGGAAATAAAAAACAATTGTTCATTGAAGTAAAACAGCATTTCATGTTTACATGAGATTCATAAGCTCATATTCAGCATTATTTACACAGACTCACCGGTCAGAAAGTTGACTGTGATCCAGGCCAGAATCCCTGAGAACAACACACACTCTTCTTTATAAAACAACACACTCATTCTGCACTGAAGGAAAGATGTAGTCTAATATAATGAACATGTAATCTAGTGCATGTCTGTGTCAGAAGCTCCTCTCTAGAGTTATTCTTCTGTAGAGTTTATGTTCACTGAAAGGTTTTTCTGAGGATAATGTGACGTTATTGTTCTCCCGCTGTTTTATTGACGGATGAAACACTGATTGATGGATTACATGAGACATGATTGATTTCAGGAAGCTGTTTTTCCTGAATAAACAAAGATTATTGTGATTATTGGATGACAGGAGTAACAGATGATGTTTAGTGAAGTTCTCCTCACATCGACTGAAAACAGCACTGAATAAATCCATCATGGGATTAAAGATTCAATATCAGCTCATTAAAATGAGAATTAATTTTAATCCACAAGCCTTAAGCCTTTAATCCACAAGGCCTACTTTTTGGCATGAAGTGTTAAAACTGAAGAACAATGCTTGACTCTTGTAAGTATACTTGTATAAAGTATTTTACTATTTAAATAACAAATAATTCTCACATAAAAGTCATTAGAATCAGATTATTATGCATTCAAGTAATGAGATGTAGAGAGAAAATGTGCGCTATTTCAATCTTAAAGCGCCTAAAAAGGATTAATTTTAATTATCTAAAAATAATACAATATTTTTCATTTGATTCAAATTAGTGTCATATTTTTTTATTTGAATCATTCACATTTTTTATG
Source organism: Gila orcuttii (assembly GCA_026230005.1). Taxonomy (NCBI): domain Eukaryota; kingdom Metazoa; phylum Chordata; class Actinopteri; order Cypriniformes; family Leuciscidae; genus Gila; species Gila orcuttii. The sequence goes on along the minus strand of JAPDVR010000012.1, from coordinate 910,922 downwards.
TAAATCAGCATAAATTTGCAGTACAATAAATCCAACCGTGGTGTATAGATATTTTAGTTTAAATAACAAATAATTCTCACATTAAAGTCATTAGTATCAGATTATTTTGGAATAATATCCCATATATGAAAATTTGTCCTAGAATGTTCTTCTAACGTTCCCATTAACTTACAAAAACATTGTTTCTGAACGTTCCAAACATCCAGTTTTTAAAATGTTATATATATGTTTTTGCACATCCGGCACACACCCGGCACACCCCCGGCACACATCCGGCACACATCCGGCACACACAGATTCCACACGCCCCGTATCTGGGCCGACACTATGATACATGAAGGATACAAATCAGAATCAACAAATCAATAATGTATTCTCAATTTCAAATATTTATATTTTAGAATAAAAAAAAAAAAATTGTAATTACAAATACATTATCATGGAAAAATAAATTGAAATATATGCATCAAAATCCACAAGTCAAAAAATCATAAATGAAATGAAGGATACAAATCAGAATCAACGAATCAATAATTTCATTTATGATATTTTTGACTTGTGGATTTTGCTTGGTTTAGTCATGTTATTGGTGAGATATACAGGTCCTTCTAAAAAAATTAGCATATTGTGATAAAGTTCATTATTTTCCATAATGTAATAATAAAAATTAAACTTTCATATATTTTAGATTCATTGCACACCAACTGAAATATTTCAGGTCTTTTACATTTACATTTATTCATTTAGCTGACGCTTTTATCCAAAGCGACTTTTTGCTATAATTATAATATAATACAATTGCTATACATGTCAGAGGTCGCACTCCTCTGGAGCAACTAGGGGTTAAGTGTCTTGCTCAGGGACACGATGGTGTCTCACAGTGGATTCGAACCCGGGTCTCTCACACCAAAGGCATGTGTCTTATCCACTGCGCCATCACCACCACCTTTTATTGTTTTAATACTGATGATTTTGGCATACAGCTCATGAAAACCCAAAATTCCTATCTCAAAAAATTAGCATATCATGAAAAGGTTCTCTAAACGAGCTATTAACCTAATCATCTGAATCAACTAATTAACTCTAAACACCTGCAAAAGATTCCTGAGGCTTTTAAAAACTCCCAGCCTGTTTCATTACTCAAAACCGCAATCATGGGTAAGACTGCCGACCTGACTGCTGTCCAGAAGGCCATCATTGACACCCTCAAGCAAGAGGGTAAGACACAGAAAGAAATTTCTGAACAAATAGGCTGTTCCCAGAGTGCTGTATCAAGGCACCTCAGTGGGAAGTCTGTGGGAAGGAAAAAGTGTGGAAAAAAACGCTGCACAACGAGAAGAGGTGACCGGACCCTGAGGAAGATTGTGGAGAAGGACCGATTCCAGACCTTGGGGACCTGCGGAAGCAGTGGACTGAGTCTGGAGTAGAAACATCCAGAGCCACCGTGCACAGGCGTGTGCAGGAAATGGGCTACAGGTGCCGCATTCCCCAGGTCAAGCCACTTTTGAACCAGAAACAGCGGCAGAAGCGCCTGACCTGGGCTACAGAGAAGCAGCACTGGACTGTTGCTCAGTTTTGCATGTCATTCGGAAATCAAGGTGCCAGAGTCTGGAGGAAGACTGGGGAGAAGGAAATGCCAAAATGCCTGAAGTCCAGTGTCAAGTACCCACAGTCAGTGATGGTCTGGGGTGCCATGTCAGCTGCTGGTGTTGGTCCAGTGTGTTTTATCAAGGGCAGGGTCAATGCAGCTAGCTATCAGGAGATTTTGGAGCACTTCATGCTTCCATCTGATTTCATTTTTCAGCACGACCTGGCACCTGCTCACAGAGCCAAAACCACTGGTAAATGGTTTACTGACCATGGTATTACTGTGCTTAATTGGCCTGCCAACTCTCCTGACCTGAACCCCATAGAGAATCTGTGGGATATTGTGAAGAGAAAGTTGAGAGACGCAAGACCCAACACTCTGGATGAGCTTAAGGCCGCTATCGAAGCATCCTGGGCCTCCATAACACCTCAGCAGTGCCACAGGCTGATTGCCTCCATGCCACGCCGCATTGAAGCAGTCATTTCTGCAAAAGGATTCCCGACCAAGTATTGACTATTGAGTGCATAACTGAACATAATTATTTGAAGGTTGACTTTTTTTGTATTAAAAACACTTCTTTTATTGGTCGGATGAAATATGCAAATTTTTTGAGATAGGAATTTTGGGTTTGCATGAGCTGTATGCCAAAATCATCCGTATTAAAACAATAAAAGACCTGAAATATTTCAGATGGTGTGCAATGAATCTAAAATATATGAAAGTTTAATTTTTATCATTACATTATGGAAAATAATAAACTTTATCACAATATGCTAATTTTTTGAGAAGGACCTGTATTTGTTGTAACATTTGAACGTTCTCTCTTCAGGTGATCGTCGTGTGATTAATTGATTGCTGTTTAAAAGAACTCTGATTGTGTTTGTCACACACACCCTGATGAAGGCTTATTGGCCGCAACACACAGGTGTGCCGTTGCTTGTCATCTGTTTTTAAAATCTAAGCAATGAAAGAATAAAGATTTTTTATATTTTTCTAAAAACGAATTACTCAAGTGCCTTGGATTGCTTTTTCTTATTTGTGCATGTTGTTGTTTGAGTACAAACCTTCATTTGTCCCGTTCATGATCCTGACACTGTCAGCAGGAACGTAAAACGGAGACTCATCGAAGACGTCTTGGACCTGGAGACAAAAACATTGTTGGTGTTTTGGGTGTTCTGGGTGTTCTGCGTGTTCTGGGTGTTCTGCGTGTTCTGGGTGTTCTTGGTGTTTTGGGTGTTCTGGGTGTTCTGCGTGTTCTGCGTGTTCTGGGTGTTCTGCGTGTTCTGGGTGTTCTGTGTGTTCTGGGTGTTCTGCGTGTTCTGGGTGTTCTGCGTGTTCTGGGTGTTTTGGGTGTTCTGGGTGTTTTGGGTGTTTTGGGTGTTCTGGGTGTTCTGGGTGTTCTGCGTGTTCTGGGTGTTTTGGGTGTTCTGCGTGTTCTGGGTGTTCTGGGTGTTTTGGGTGTTTTGGGTGTTCTGCGTGTTCTGCGTTTTCTGGGTGTTCTGCGTGTTCTGGGTGTTCTGGGTGTTCTGCGTGTTCTGCGTTTTCTGGGTGTTCTGCGTGTTCTGGGTGTTCTGGGTGTTCTGCGTGAGCTGGGTGAGCTGCGTGTTCTGCGTGTTCTGGGTGAGCTGCGTGTTCTGGGTGTTTTGGGTGTTCTTGGTCTTCTGGGTCTTCTGGGTGTTCTGCGTGTTCTGCGTGTTTTGGGTGTTCTGGGTGTTTTGAGTGTTCTGGGTGTTTTGAGTGTTCTGGGTGTTTTGGGTGTTCTGGGTGTTTTGAGTGTTCTGGGTGTTTTGGGTGTTTTGGGTGTTCTGGGTGTTTCTGCGTGTTCTGGGTGTTCTGGGAGAGCTGGGTGTTCTGGGTGTTCTGGGTGTTTTGCGTGTTTTGGGTGTTCTGGGTGAGCTGGCTGTTCTGGGTGTTCTGCGTGTTTTGGGTGTTCTGGGTGTTCTGGGTGTTCTGCGTGTTTCTGCGTGTTCTGGGTGTCTGCGTGTTCTGGGTGTCTCTGCGTGTTCTGGGTGAGCTGGGTGTTCTGCGTGTTCTAGGTGTTCTGGGTGTTCTGGGTGAGCTGGGTGTTCTGGGTGTTCTGGGTGTTTCTGCGTGTTCTGGGTGTTCTGCGTGTTCTCCATATTCTGCGTGTTCTGTGTGTTTTGTGTGTTCTGCGTGTTCTGGGGGAGCTGCGTGTTCTGTGTGTTCTGCGTGTTCTGGGTGTTCTGCGTGTATTGGGTGTTCTGCGTGTTCTGGGTGTTTCTGCTTGTTCTGGGTGAGCTGGGTGTTCTGCGTGTTTTGGGTGTTCTGGATGTTTCTGCGTGTTCTGGGTGTTTCTGCGTCTTCTGGGTGTTCTGGGTGTTCTGCGTGTTCTGCGTGTTTTGGGTGCTCTGGGTGTTCTGCGTGTTCTGGGTGTTTCTGCGTGTTCTGCGTGTTCTGGGTGTTCTTGGGTGTTCTGCGTGTTCTGGGTGTTCCTGCGTGTTCTGGGTGTTCCTGCGTGTTCTGGGTGTTTCTGCGTGTTCTGCGTGTTCTGGGTGTTCTGGGTGTTCTTGGGTGTTCCTGCGTGTTCTGGGTGTTCCTGCGTGTTCTGGGTGTTTCTGCGTGTTCTGGGTGTTCTTGGGTGTTCTGCGTGTTCTGTGTGTTTTGGGTGTTCTGCATGTCCTGGGTGTTCTGCGTGTTCTGGGTGTTTCTGCGTGTTCTGGGTGTTTCTGCGTGTTCTGGGTGTTCTGCGTGTTCTGGGTGTTTTGGGTGTTTTGGGTGTTCTGCGTGTTCTGGGTGTTTCTGCGTGTTCTGGATGTTCTGGGTGTTCTGCGTGTTCTTGGTGTTCTGGGTGCTCTGCGTGTTCTGGGTGAGCTGGGTGTTCTGCGTGTTCTGGGTGAGCTGTGTATTTTGTGTGTTCTGCGTGTTCTGGGTGAGCTGGGTGTTCTGGGTGTTCTGCGTGTTCTGCGTGTTCTGGGTGAGCTGCGTGTTCTGCGTGTTCTGGGTGTTCTGCGTGTTTTGGGTGTTCTGGGTGAGCTGCGTGTTCTGGGTGTTCTGGGTGTTCTGCGTGTTCTGCGTGTTCTGCGTTTTCTGGGTGTTCTGCGTGTTCTGGGTGTTCTGCGTGAGCTGGGTGAGCTGCATGTTCTGCGTGTTCTGGGTGAGCTGCGTGTTCTGGGTGTTTTGGGTGTTCTTGGTCTTCTGAGTGTTCTGGGTGTTCTGCGTGTTTTGGGTGTTCTGGGTGTTTTGAGTGATCTGGGTGTTCTGGGTGTTTTGAGTGTTCTGGGTGTTTTGCGTGTTCTGGGTGTTTTGCGTGTTCTGCGTGTTCTGGGTGTTTCTGCGTGTTCTGGGAGAGCTGGGTATTCTGGGTGTTCTGCGTGTTTTGGGTGTTCTGGGTGAGCTGGGTGTTCTGGGTGTTCTGCGTGTTTTGGGTGTTCTGGGTGTTCTGGGTTTTCTGCGTGTTTTGGGTGTTCTGGGTGTTCTGCGTGTTTTGGGTGTTCTGGGTGTTCTGGGTTTTCTGCGTGTTCTGGGTGTTCTGCGTGTTTCTGCGTGTTCTGGGTGTCTGCGTGTTCTGGGTGTCTCTGCGTGTTCTGGGTGAGCTGGGTGTTCTGGGTGTTCTGGGTGTTCTGCGTGTTCTGGGTGAGCTGGGTGTTCTGGGTGTTCTGCGTGTTTTGGGTGTTCTGGGTGTTCTGGGTGAGCTGCGTGTTCTGCGTGAGCTGAGTGTTCTGGGTGTTCTGGGTTTTCTGCGTGTTCTGGGTGTTCTACGTGTTTCTGCGTGTTCTGGGTGTCTCTGCGTGTTCTGGGTGTCTCTGCGTGTTCTGGGTGTCTCTGCGTGTTCTGGGTGTCTCTGCGTGTTCTGGGTGTCTCTGCGTGTTCTGGGTGTCTCTGCGTCTTCTGGGTGAGCCGGGTGTTCTGGGTGACCTGGGTGTTCTGGGTGTTCTGCGTGTTTTGGGTGTTCTGGGTGAGCTGCATGTTCTGGGTGAGCTGTGTGTTCTGTGTGTTCTGCGTGTTCTGGGTGTTTTGGGTGTTCTGGGTGAGCTGTGTGTTCTGGGTGTTCTGGGTGTTCTGGGTGTTTTGGGTGTTCTGGGTGAGCTGTGTGTTCTTCGTGTTCTGCGTGTTCTGGGTGTTCTGGGTGTTCTGGGTGTTTTGGTTGTTCTGCGTGTTTTGGGTGTTTTGGGTGTTCTGGGTGTTTTGGGTGTTTTGGGTGTTCTGGGTGAGCTGCGTGTTCTGGGTGAGCTGTGTGTTCTGTGTGTTTAGGGTGTTCTGGGTGTTTGGGGTTTTCTGGGTGAGCTGCATGTTCTGGGTGAGCTGTGTGTTCTGGGTGTTCTGGGTGAGCTGCATGTTCTGGGTGAGCTGTGTGTTCTGGGTGAGCTGTGTGTTCTGGGTGAGCTGCATGTTCTGGGTGAGCTGTGTGTTCTGGGTGAGCTGCATGTTCTGGGTGAGCTGTGTGTTCTTCGTGTTCTGCGTGTTCTGGGTGTTCTGGGTGTTCTGGGTGTTTTGGTTGTTCTGCGTGTTTTGGGTGTTTTGGGTGTTCTGGGTGTTTTGGGTGTTTTGGGTGTTCTGGGTGAGCTGCGTGTTCTGGGTGAGCTGTGTGTTCTGTGTGTTTAGGGTGTTCTGGGTGTTTGGGGTTTTCTGGGTGAGCTGCATGTTCTGGGTGAGCTGTGTGTTCTGGGTGTTCTGGGTGAGCTGCATGTTCTGGGTGAGCTGTGTGTTCTGGGTGAGCTGTGTGTTCTGGGTGAGCTGCATGTTCTGGGTGAGCTGCGTGTTCTGGGTGTTTCTGCTTGTTCTGGGTGAGCTGGGTGTTCTGCGTGTTTTGGGTGTTCTGGATGTTTCTGCGTGTTCTGGGTGTTTCTGCGTCTTCTGGGTGTTCTGGGTGTTCTGCGTGTTCTGCGTGTTTTGGGTGCTCTGGGTGTTCTGCGTGTTCTGGGTGTTTCTGCGTGTTCTGCGTGTTCTGGGTGTTCTTGGGTGTTCTGCGTGTTCTGGGTGTTCCTGCGTGTTCTGGGTGTTCCTGCGTGTTCTGGGTGTTTCTGCGTGTTCTGCGTGTTCTGGGTGTTCTGGGTGTTCTTGGGTGTTCCTGCGTGTTCTGGGTGTTCCTGCGTGTTCTGGGTGTTTCTGCGTGTTCTGGGTGTTCTTGGGTGTTCTGCGTGTTCTGTGTGTTTTGGGTGTTCTGCATGTCCTGGGTGTTCTGCGTGTTCTGGGTGTTTCTGCGTGTTCTGGGTGTTTCTGCGTGTTCTGGGTGTTCTGCGTGTTCTGGGTGTTTTGGGTGTTTTGGGTGTTCTGCGTGTTCTGGGTGTTTCTGCGTGTTCTGGATGTTCTGGGTGTTCTGCGTGTTCTTGGTGTTCTGGGTGCTCTGCGTGTTCTGGGTGAGCTGGGTGTTCTGCGTGTTCTGGGTGAGCTGTGTATTTTGTGTGTTCTGCGTGTTCTGGGTGAGCTGGGTGTTCTGGGTGTTCTGCGTGTTCTGCGTGTTCTGGGTGAGCTGCGTGTTCTGCGTGTTCTGGGTGTTCTGCGTGTTTTGGGTGTTCTGGGTGAGCTGCGTGTTCTGGGTGTTCTGGGTGTTCTGCGTGTTCTGCGTGTTCTGCGTTTTCTGGGTGTTCTGCGTGTTCTGGGTGTTCTGCGTGAGCTGGGTGAGCTGCATGTTCTGCGTGTTCTGGGTGAGCTGCGTGTTCTGGGTGTTTTGGGTGTTCTTGGTCTTCTGAGTGTTCTGGGTGTTCTGCGTGTTTTGGGTGTTCTGGGTGTTTTGAGTGATCTGGGTGTTCTGGGTGTTTTGAGTGTTCTGGGTGTTTTGCGTGTTCTGGGTGTTTTGCGTGTTCTGCGTGTTCTGGGTGTTTCTGCGTGTTCTGGGAGAGCTGGGTATTCTGGGTGTTCTGCGTGTTTTGGGTGTTCTGGGTGAGCTGGGTGTTCTGGGTGTTCTGCGTGTTTTGGGTGTTCTGGGTGTTCTGGGTTTTCTGCGTGTTTTGGGTGTTCTGGGTGTTCTGCGTGTTTTGGGTGTTCTGGGTGTTCTGGGTTTTCTGCGTGTTCTGGGTGTTCTGCGTGTTTCTGCGTGTTCTGGGTGTCTGCGTGTTCTGGGTGTCTCTGCGTGTTCTGGGTGAGCTGGGTGTTCTGGGTGTTCTGGGTGTTCTGCGTGTTCTGGGTGAGCTGGGTGTTCTGGGTGTTCTGCGTGTTTTGGGTGTTCTGGGTGTTCTGGGTGAGCTGCGTGTTCTGCGTGAGCTGAGTGTTCTGGGTGTTCTGGGTTTTCTGCGTGTTCTGGGTGTTCTACGTGTTTCTGCGTGTTCTGGGTGTCTCTGCGTGTTCTGGGTGTCTCTGCGTGTTCTGGGTGTCTCTGCGTGTTCTGGGTGTCTCTGCGTGTTCTGGGTGTCTCTGCGTCTTCTGGGTGAGCCGGGTGTTCTGGGTGACCTGGGTGTTCTGGGTGTTCTGCGTGTTTTGGGTGTTCTGGGTGAGCTGCATGTTCTGGGTGAGCTGTGTGTTCTGTGTGTTCTGCGTGTTCTGGGTGTTTTGGGTGTTCTGGGTGAGCTGTGTGTTCTGGGTGTTCTGGGTGTTCTGGGTGTTTTGGGTGTTCTGGGTGAGCTGTGTGTTCTTCGTGTTCTGCGTGTTCTGGGTGTTCTGGGTGTTCTGGGTGTTTTGGTTGTTCTGCGTGTTTTGGGTGTTTTGGGTGTTCTGGGTGTTTTGGGTGTTTTGGGTGTTCTGGGTGAGCTGCGTGTTCTGGGTGAGCTGTGTGTTCTGTGTGTTTAGGGTGTTCTGGGTGTTTGGGGTTTTCTGGGTGAGCTGCATGTTCTGGGTGAGCTGTGTGTTCTGGGTGTTCTGGGTGAGCTGCATGTTCTGGGTGAGCTGTGTGTTCTGGGTGAGCTGTGTGTTCTGGGTGAGCTGCATGTTCTGGGTGAGCTGTGTGTTCTGGGTGAGCTGCATGTTCTGGGTGAGCTGGGTGTTCTGCGTGTTCTGGGTGTTCTGCGTGTTCTGGGTGTTCTGGGTGAGCTGCATGTTCTGGGTGAGCTGTGTGTTCTGGGTGAGCTGCATGTTCTGGGTGAGCTGTGTGTTCTGGGTGAGCTGCGTGTTCTGGGTGAGCTGCGTGTTCTGGGTGAGCTGCATGTTCTGGGTGAGCTGGGTGTTCTGCATGTTCTGGGTGTTCTGGGTGTTCTGCGTGTTCTGGGTGTTCTGGGTGAGCTGCATGTTCTGGGTGAGCTGCATGTTCTGGGTGAGCTGCATGTTCTGGGTGAGCTGGGTGTTCTGCGTGTTCTGGGTGTTCTGCGTGTTTTGGGTGTTCTGCGTGTTTTGGGTGTTCTGGGTGTTTTGGGTGTTCTGGGTGTTTTGGGTGTTTTGGGTGTTCTGGGTGTTCTGGGTGAGCTGCGTGTTCTGGGTGAGCTGTGTGTTCTGTGTGTTTTGGATGTTCTGGGTGTTTGGGGTTTTCTGGGTGAGCTGCATGTTCTGGGTGAGCTGTGTGTTCTGTGTGTTCTGGGTGTTCTGGGTGAGCTGCATGTTCTGGGTGAGCTGTGTGTTCTGTGTGTTCTGGGTGTTCTGGGTGAGCTGCATGTTCTGGGTGAGCTGTGTGTTCTGTGTGAGCTGTGTGTTCTGGGTGAGCTGCGTGTTCTGGGTGAGCTGTGTGTTCTGGGTGAGCTGCGTGTTCTGGGTGAGCTGCGTGTTCTGGGTGAGCTGCGTGTTCTGGGTGAGCTGCGTGTTCTGGGTGAGCTGTGTGTTCTGGGTGTTCTACGTGTTCTGGGTGAGCTGCGTGTTGTGCGTGTTGTGCGTGTTGTGTGTGAGCTGCGTGTTCTGTGTGTTCTGTGTGTTTTGGGTGTTCTGCGTGTTGTGTGTGAGCTGTACCTGCTCCAGGAGTGCGTGGGCTTTATGGGCCGGCATCAGTCTCAGTCCAGCTGTGGCTCTGAACATCACTGGCGTTCTCTTCCACTCCAGCGCAGGAACCGTTCTCTTCGCCACTCGCAGGAGCTGTGCAACCGTGTTTCCCGCCTAAGCACTCACACACACCATCACACACACTAACTACACGGAACGGATAATCTACATCCAGCCGGTTGTTGCTCAGAATAAACCCGACAGGGTGATCAGGATCAGGTCTTCATCAGCCTGAAGGGTTTTATTCTGAGATCACACACACACACATTAACACACACACACCTGAAGGGGGTTTATTCTGAGATCACACACACATTTACACACACACACCTGAAGGGGGTTTATTCTGAGATAACTCACACACATTTACACACACACCTGAAGGGGGTTTATTCTGAGATCACACACACACACACACACATCTAAAGGGGTTTATTCTGAGATCACTCACACACATTTACACACACACACACACACACACACACACCTGAAGGGGTTTATTCTGAGAGAACAACCGGCTGGATGTGCATTATCTGCTTATTACACATATACTTCCACATAAGTAATTCAGCGGTGAGTTCAAACTAGACGAACATTTAAGAGATACGGTATACAGTCATAACACTTATTATGGAGATATGAGATACTGTTTTCAGATTAAACTGTTTTAAAATTGTACCTGTTTGTATCATATGATCCAACAGTGAACAAAACAGTCACAAAATGGCCGACGCTGCGTTTGTATAAAACAAGGGAGAGCAAGTCCACGATAATGGATGGCATAATTAAATAACTGTACACAAAATACTGATTGAGTATTATTATCTCACCAAAAGCAAAACTTCCACAAAGAAAAACGGTTCCTAGCGAGCGTATAACGCTGAAACGGTTCATAGCGAGCGTATGGCGCTGAAGCGGTTCCTAGCGAGCGCATAGCGCTGAAACGGTTCCTAGCGAGCGCATAGCGCTGAAACGGTTCCTAGCGAGCGCATTGCGCTGAAAAGGTTCCTAGCGAGCGTATAGCGCTGAAACGGTTCCTAGCGAGCATATAGCGCTGAAATGGTTCCTAGCGAGTGTATAGCGCTGAAACGGTTCCTAGCAAGCGTATGGCGTATAGTGCTGAAACGGTTCCTAGTGAGCGTATAGCACTGAAACGGTTCCTAGCGAGCGTATAGCGCTGAAACGGTTACTAGCGAGCGTATAGCGCTGAAACGGTTCCTAGCGAGCGTATAGCGCTGAAACGGTTCCTAGCGAGCGTATAGCGATGAAACGGTTCCTAGCGAGCGTATAGCGCTGAAACGGTTCCTAGCGAGCGTATAGCGCTGAAACGGTTCCTAGCGAGAGCGTATAGCGCTGAAACGGTTCCTAGCGAGCGTATAGCACTGAAAAGGTTCCTAGTGAGCGTATAGCGCTGAAACGGTTCCTAGCGAGCGTATAGCGCTGAAATGGTTCCTAGCGAGTGTATAGCGCTGAAACGGTTCCTAGCGAGCGTATGGCGTATAGCACTGAAACGGTTCCTAGCGAGCGTATAGCACTGAAACGGTCCCTAGCGAGCGTATAGCGCTGAAACGGTTCCTAGCGAGTGCATAGCGCTGATACGGTTCCTAGCGAGTGCATAGCGCTGAAACGGTTCCTAGCGAGTGCATAGCGCTGAAACGGTTCCTAGCGAGTGCATAGAGCTGAAACGGTTCCTAGCAAGTGTATAGCGTGAGTGCATAGCGCTGAAACGGTTCTTAGCAAGTGCATAGCGCTGAAACGGTTCCTAGCGAGCGTATAGCGCTGAAACGGTTCTTAGCGAGCGTATAGTGCTGAAACGGTTCCTAGCGAGCGTATAGCACTGAAAAGGTTCCTAGCGAGCGTATAGCGCTGAAACGGTTCCTAGCGAGCGTATAGCGCTGAAATGGTTCCTAGCGAGTGTATAGCGCTGAAACGGTTCCTAGCGAGCGTATGGCGTATAGCACTGAAACGGTTCCTAGCGAGCGTATATCACTGAAACGGTCCCTAGCGAGAGTATAGCGCTGAAACGGTTCCTAGCGAGTGCATAGCGCTGATACGGTTCCTAGCGAGTGCATAGCGCTGAAACGGTTCCTAGCGAGTGCATAGCGCTGAAACGGTTCCTAGCGAGTGCATAGAGCTGAAACGGTTCCTAGCAAGTGTATAGCGCGAGTGCATAGCGCTGAAACGGTTCTTAGCAAGTGCATAGCGCTGAAACGGTTCCTAGCGAGCGTATAGCGCTGAAACGGTTCTTAGCGAGCGTATAGTGCTGAAACGGTTCCTAGCGAGCGCATAGCGCTGAAACGGTTCCTAGCGAGTGTATAGTGCTGAAACGGTTCCTAGCGAGTGCATAGCGCTGGAACGGTTCCTAGCGAGTGTATAGTGCTGAAACGGTTCCTAGCGAGCGTATAGTAGTGAAGATGGTTCCTAGCGAGTGCATAGCGCTGAAACGGTTCCTAGCGAGTGTATAGTGCTAAAACGGTTCCTAGCGAGCGTATGGCGTATAGCGCTGAAACGGTTCCTAGCGAGCATATGGCGTATAGCGCTGGTTCCTAGCGAGCGTATAGCGCTGAAACGGTACCTAGTGAGCATATGGCGTATAGCGCTGGTTCCTAGCGAGCGTATAGCGCTGAAACAGTTCCTAGCGAGCGTATAGCGCTGAAACAGTTCCTAGCGAGCGTATAGTGCTGAAATGTTTACTAGCGAGCGTATAGCGCTGAAACGGTTCCTGGCGTACGTATAGCGATGAAACAGTTCCTAGCGAGCGTATAGCGCTGAAACAGTTCCTAGCGAGCGTATAGTGCTGAAATGTTTATTAGCGAGCGTATAGCGCTGAAACGGTTCCTGGCGTACGTATAGCGATGAAACGGTTCCTAGCGAGCGTATAGCGCTGAAACAGTTCCTGGCGTACGTATAGCGATGAAACGGTTCCTAGCGACCGTATAGCGCTGCTGACTTCAGTGACCCGGATGAGCCTGTGTTCTGTTGTTATCGAGGAATAATAAACCACTGGATGGAGCGATTGACCAATCAGAATCAAGTATTATAATGTGTAATAAAAGCCAATAATGACTCACAATCTGAGGAACGTCGGCATACGCAGACAGACCGGGCTTCATCGACTGGAACATCTCATTATCCAACACGGGCAATCCGTCTGAGTGCAAAACAAACCACGTTTAAATCAGCATACATTTACAGTGCAATCAATTCAACCATGATATAGAAATACTTTACAATTTAAAAACAAATATTTATCATGTTAAAGTTATTAGAATCAGATTTTGCATCACAGTAATGAAATGTAAAAAGAAAATGTGCTTAATTATCACAAAGCAAAAATCTTAATGCACCTAAATAGACTTCATTTTATTTATGAAAAAAAATTTTTTTTTCTTTTTTTTCATTGGATTCTTATTAGTGTAAAAAAAATATATATTTTAAATCTGCATAAATTTGCATTACAATAAGTATTTTACAATTTAAATTACAAACTTTATCATAGATTATTTTGCAATAATCAGATGTGTGTGTGTGTGGGGGGGGGGGGCTTAACTAGTACAATGCAAAAAAATCTTAATTTTCTTTACCTGATATAATATGATATTAAAACACTTTGATTTTTGGAGAAATAGGACTGTGTCTTAGTCACAAACAAAATTATGTTTATTTCTGAAGTTCTGCATACAGGCGAAAATAATTTGATAACTACAAATCTCCTTTTAATGCATGTGATGATCAGAATCAGAAGTTTCAAACCCTAAACGAAAGCAGAATCTGAACGTGTCTCATATTTGATGTGGGGCTGTGCAACACTTAATCGCATCCAAAATAAAAGCTTGTGTTTACATAATATATGTGTGTACATTGCATATAATTATTTTGTATATATAAATACACACATGCATGTACTGTATATATTTAGGAAATATTAACATGTATATACTGTAGGCTATATATATAATTTATATTATATATAAATATATATTATAAAGAAATAAAAACAAATCTTAAGTATATACATGCATCTGTGTGTATATATTTATATATATATATACAGTATATACACACATAGAATAATTATACGCAGTACTAGGGTTTGGGTATTGTTTGAATTTTAATGATTCAGATTCTTATCGATTCCTAATTTCGATTTCAATAAGGTAAAAAAAAAAAAAACTTATATATCATTCACATTAAGTCTAATTGCAAAACATTTAATTGTATAGAGAACACTTACACAAGGAACGTTTGCCGTAGTTTAAAAACACCATTGAAAAACAACTAGCCGAACTAATATAAACTTCAAGCATTATTAAAGACGATAAACACTCAGTAATTAAAAAAGAACAAATAAAAAATTAGCAATCGCTCAATAGATACAACTGAACAAAGATATGATTGAAATAAACAGCGTTTTAAGATTCAGGTACACAAACTAATCAAATGTAAAATAACCCTGCACTTTATAAATAAAATACATTACAAATATATTTGCAAAAGTTATTCAGTGAAGAACGAGTGAATTTTCTCTCAGTTTTCCGTTGTTTGATTAGTGTTATTATAGAGACGGCAGGAATATTAGTGCTGTCACTTTAAGAGCTGCACGTATCCAATATACTGATACACACGAACACAAAACACACACACTCACGCGCTTGAATGGTTTAAAGTCATATTGAAATACACACAGAGGAATCGATAAGAGGGATCGAAATGTTAATTTTATAACAAGTATCCGATTCCTGACCTCAAGTATTCGATTCGATTTTCGGTTCCCAACCCTACGCAGAACACACACATATATTATGTAGACAACTTTTATTTTGGATGCGATTAATCGCGATTAATTGTTGCCCAGCACTAACTTGATGAAGTTTGCATCATTGATTCTGTTATTTTCCTGTTTATTTCTGTGAAGCTGCTTTGAAACGACCAGTAGCCTACTGTGTAATGCGATGTAGAAATAAAGCGTTTGCCTCACCGACACCTGTGTGAGTCTCTCTGACACCTGTGTGAGTCTGTGTGAGTCTCTCTGACACCTGTGTGAGTCTCTCTGACACCTGTGTGAGTCTGTGTGAGTCTCTCTGACACCTGTGTGAGTCTCTCTGACACCTGTGTGAGTCTGTGTGAGTCTCTCTGACACCTGTGTGAGTCTCTCTGACACCTGTGTGAGTCTGTGTGAGTCTCTCTGACACCTGTGTGAGTCTCTCTGACACCTGTGTGAGTCTGTGTGAGTCTCTCTGACACCTGTGTGAGTCTCTCTGACACCTGTGTGAGTCTGTGTGAGTCTCTCTGACACCTGTGTGAGTCTCTCTGACACCTGTGTGAGTCTGTGTGAGTCTCTCTGACACCTGTGTGAGTCTCTCTGACACCTGTGTGAGTCTGTGTGAGTCTCTCTGACACCTGTGTGAGTCTGTGTGAGTCTCTCTGACACCTGTGTGAGTCTCTCTGACACCTGTGTGAGTCTGTGTGAGTCTCTCTGACACCTGTGTGAGTCTCTCTGACACCTGTGTGAGTCTGTGTGAGTCTCTCTGACACCTGTGTGAGTCTCTCTGACACCTGTGTGAGTCTGTGTGAGTCTCTCTGACACCTGTGTGAGTCTCTCTGACACCTGTGTGAGTCTGTGTGAGTCTCTCTGACACCTGTGTGAGTCTCTCTGACACCTGTGTGAGTCTCTCTGACACCTGTGTGAGTCTGTGTGAGTCTCTCTAACACATGTGTGAGTCTCTCTGACACCTGTGTGAGTCTCTCTGACACCTGTGTGAGTCTCTCTGACACCTGTGTGAGTCTCTCTGACACCTGTGTGAGTCTCTCTGACACCTGTGTGAGTCTGTGTGAGTCTCTCTGACACCTGTGTGAGTCTCTCTAACACCTGTGTGAGTCTGTGTGAGTCTCTCTGACACCTGTGTGAGTCTCTCTGACACCTGTGTGAGTCTGTGTGAGTCTCTCTAACACATGTGTGAGTCTCTCTGACACCTGTGTGAGTCTGTGAGTCTCTCTGACACCTGTGTGAGTGTGTGAGTCTCTCTGACACCTGTGTGAGTCTCTCTGACACCTGTGTGAGTCTCTCTGACACCTGTGTGAGTCTCTCTAACACCTGTGAGTCTGTGTGAGTCTCTCTGACACCTGTGTGAGTCTCTCTGACACCTGTGTGAGTCTGTGTGAGTCTCTCTGACACCTGTGTGAGTCTGTGAGTCTCTCTGACACCTGTGTGAGTGTGTGAGTCTCTCTGACACCTGTGTGAGTCTCTCTGACACCTGTGTGAGTCTGTGTGAGTCTCTCTGACACCTGTGTGAGTCTCTCTGACACCTGTGTGAGTCTGTGTGAGTCTCTCTGACACCTGTGTGAGTCTCTCTGACACCTGTGTGAGTGTGTGAGTCTCTCTGACACCTGTGTGAGTGTGTGAGTCTCTCTGACACCTGTGTGAGTCTCTCTGACACCTGTGTGAGTCTCTCTGACACCTGTGTGAGTCTCTCTGACACCTGTGTGAGTCTCTCTAACACCTGTGTGAGTCTGTGTGAGTCTCTCTAACACATGTGTGAGTCTCTCTGACACGTGTGTGAGTTTCTCTAACACCTGTGTGAGTCTGTGTGAGTCTCTCTGACACCTGTGTGAGTCTGTGT
The DNA here is from genome assembly GCA_026230005.1 of Gila orcuttii. Classification (NCBI taxonomy): domain Eukaryota; kingdom Metazoa; phylum Chordata; class Actinopteri; order Cypriniformes; family Leuciscidae; genus Gila; species Gila orcuttii. The sequence continues at coordinate 894,917 of JAPDVR010000012.1, read as the reverse complement.
GAGTCTCTCTGACACCTGTGTGAGTCTCTCTAACACCTGTGTGAGTCTCTCTGACACCTGTGTGAGTCTGTGTGAGTCTCTCTGACACCTGTGTGAGTCTCTCTGACACCTGTGTGAGTCTCTCTGACACCTGTGTGAGTCTCTCTGACACCTGTGTGAGTCTCTCTGACACCTGTGTGAGTCTGTGAGTCTCTCTGACACCTGTGTGAGTGTGTGAGTCTCTCTGACACCTGTGTGAGTCTCTCTGACACCTGTGTGAGTCTCTCTGACACCTGTGTGAGTCTCTCTGACACCTGTGTGAGTCTCTCTGACACCTGTGTGAGTCTCTCTAACACCTGTGTGAGTCTCTCTGACACCTGTGTGAGTCTCTCTAACACCTGTGTGAGTCTCTCTGACACCTGTGTGAGTCTGTGTGAGTCTCTCTGACACCTGTGTGAGTCTCTCTGACACCTGTGTGAGTCTCTCTGACACCTGTGTGAGTCTCTCTGACACCTGTGTGAGTCTGTGAGTCTCTCTGACACCTGTGTGAGTGTGTGAGTCTCTCTGACACCTGTGTGAGTCTCTCTGACACCTGTGTGAGTCTCTCTGACACCTGTGTGAGTCTGTGTGAGTCTCTCTGACACCTGTGTGAGTCTCTCTGACACCTGTGTGAGTCTCTCTGACACCTGTGTGAGTCTGTGTGAGTCTCTCTGACACCTGTGTGAGTCTCTCTAACACCTGTGTGAGTCTGTGTGAGTCTCTCTGACACCTGTGTGAGTCTGTGTGAGTCTCTCTGACACCTGTGTGAGTCTCTCTAACACCTGTGTGAGTCTGTGTGAGTCTCTCTGACACCTGTGTGAGTCTCTCTGACACCTGTGTGAGTCTGTGTGAGTCTCTCTGACACCTGTGTGAGTCTCTCTAACACCTGTGTGAGTCTCTCTAAAACCTGTGTGAGTCTGTGTGAGTCTCTCTGACACCTGTGTGAGTCTCTCTAACACCTGTGTGAGTCTGTGTGAGTCTCTCTGACACCTGTGTGAGTCTCTCTAACACCTGTGTGAGTCTGTGTGAGTCTCTCTGACACCTGTGTGAGTCTCTCTGACACCTGTGTGAGTCTGTGTGAGTCTGTGTGAGTCTCTCTGACACCTGTGTGAGTCTCTCTGACACCTGTGTGAGTCTCTCTGACACCTGTGTGAGTCTCTCTGACACCTGTGAGTCTGTGTGAGCCTCTCTGACACCTGTGTGAGTCTCTCTGACACCTGTGTGAGTCTCTCTGACACCTGTGTGAGTCTCTCTGACACCTGTGAGTCTGTGTGAGTCTATCTGACACCTGTGTGAGTCTCTCTGACACCTGTGTGAGTCTCTCTGACACCTGTGAGTCTGTGTGAGTCTCTCTGACACCTGTGTGAGTCTCTCTGACACCTGTGTGAGTCTGTGTGAGTCTCTCTGACACCTGTGTGAGTCTCTCTGACACCTGTGTGAGTCTCTCTGACACCTGTGTGAGTGTGTGAGTCTCTCTGACACCTGTGTGAGTCTCTCTGACACCTGTGTGAGTCTCTCTGACACCTGTGTGAGTCTGTATGAGTCTCTCTGACACCTGTGTGAGTCTCTCTGACACCTGTGTGAGTGTGTGAGTCTCTCTGACACCTGTGTGAGTCTCTCTGACACCTGTGTGAGTCTCTCTGACACCTGTGCGAGTGTGTGAGTCTCTCTGACACCTGTGCGAGTCTCTCTGACACCTGTGAGTCTGTGTGAGTCTCTCTGACACCTGTGTGAGTCTCTCTGACACCTGTGTGAGTCTCTCTGACACCTGTGTGAGTCTCTCTGACACCTGTGAGTCTGTGTGAGTCTCTCTGACACCTGTGTGAGTCTCTCTGACACCTGTGTGAGTCTCTCTGACACCTGTGTGAGTCTCTCTGACACCTGTGTGAGTCTCTCTGACACCTGTGTGAGTCTGTGTGAGTCTCTCTGACACCTGTGTGAGTCTCTCTGACACCTGTGTGAGTCTCTCTGACACCTGTTTGAGTCTCTCTGACACCTGTGTGAGTCTGTGTGAGTCTCTCTAACACCTGTGTGAGTCTGTGTGAGTCTCTCTGACACCTGTGAGTCTGTGTGAGTCTCTCTGACACCTGTGTGAGTCTCTCTGACACCTGTGAGTCTGTGTGAGTCTCTCTGACACCTGTGTGAGTCTCTCTGACACCTGTGTGAGTCTCTCTGACACCTGTGTGAGTCTCTCTGACACCTGTGTGAGTCTCTCTGACACCTGTGTGAGTCTGTGTGAGTCTCTCTGACACCTGTGTGAGTCTCTCTGACACCTGTGTGAGTCTGTGTGAGTCTCTCTGACACCTGTGTGAGTCTCTCTGACACCTGTGTGAGTCTGTGTGAGTCTCTCTGACACCTGTGTGAGTCTCTCTGACACCTGTGAGTCTGTGTGAGTCTCTCTGACACCTGTGTGAGTCTGTGTGAGTCTCTCTGACACCTGTGTGAGTCTCTCTGACACCTGTGTGAGTCTCTCTGACACCTGTGTGAGTCTCTCTGACACCTGTGTGAGTCTCTCTGACACCTGTGTGAGTCTGTGTGAGTCTCTCTGACACCTGTGTGAGTCTGTGTGAGTCTCTCTGACACCTGTGTGAGTCTCTCTGACACCTGTGTGAGTCTCTCTGACACCTGTGTGAGTCTCTCTGACACCTGTGTGAGTCTCTCTGACACCTGTGTGAGTCTGTGTGAGTCTCTCTGACACCTGTGTGAGTCTCTCTGACACCTGTGTGAGTCTGTGTGAGTCTCTCTGACACCTGTGTGAGTCTCTCTGACACCTGTGTGAGTCTGTGTGAGTCTCTCTGACACCTGTGTGAGTCTCTCTGACACCTGTGTGAGTCTGTGTGAGTCTCTCTGACACCTATGTGAGTCTGTGTGAGTCTCTCTGACACCTGTGTGAGTCTGTGTGAGTCTCTCTGACACCTGTGTGAGTCTCTCTGACACCTGTGTGAGTCTGTGTGAGTCTCTCTGACACCTGTGTGAGTCTGTGTGAGTCTCTCTGACACCTGTGTGAGTCTCTCTGACACCTGTGTGAGTCTCTCTGACACCTGTGTGAGTCTCTCTGACACCTGTGTGAGTCTCTCTGACACCTGTGTGAGTCTGTGTGAGTCTCTCTGAGTCTCTCTGACACCCGTGTGAGTCTCTCTGACACCTGTGTGAGTCTCACCTGGCTCTCTCTGGATGAAGGTGTAGACGTGGATGCGAGTGCCGGTGCTGCCCGCGTCAAACATGATGCCGTAGAAGATCTGACTAGCGTTAGCAGGACGACTGAGCGAAGGAAGAGCGTTTCCAAACCTCACTGAGAAACCAGTAGAAGAAGACGACGACACCTGGATCAGCATCATCAACAGCATCAGCATCTTCATCATCATCATCATCTTCATCACTGGAGGAAGGAAACACAGACTGTCAGACTCTGATGGGGTTTATATATCACACACACTCCCTATTTCAGCAGATTATTACAGTAATTAACATCTCTAACATGGCATTAACCCCTGAGGGAATTTCACAGATGATCTGTCAGCACACTTTTATCCAGCAATAAATCCATCAGATAAATACAGGATTGAACATGTGCATGAACAATAACCTCAGACATTATTTATAACACCCACACACACACACACACGAGAATACTCACACACCTGAGGTGCAGCTTCAGCCGAAATCACTGGGGTTTCTTGCGTGTTTTGCAGCGCATGTTTAGTGTTTTACTGCTGCAGAATCAGCATTAAACTCTGCTGAACTCTCACATTAGACTCGTTATTACAGTCAAACGCTTTTAATCCGAGGTTTTATACTTTATGCCAATAACTTACGGCGGTTTGTTGTTGGTTTATTAATTAACTCCTCGCTAACGCGCTAAAGTTACACCCAAACTTTTAACTAGTTTATTTAAACCTTTAAAACACGAGTAGAAGGTTTGAATATGAGTCCTGAGCTTCTATGTGTCGATTTATGATTCATTGTTTGTAAACAGCTCGTGTTTTTAGCTGTACTGGAGTTTGATTGACAGCAGCAGGTGATGACGTACAGTGTGTGGGCGTGGCCAGAAATAAGAGACAAACACGTGATGTTTATCCGCCTGGAACCAGCAACGCTCCTGTTTAGTGTAATACATTTTATTTTATTTAAATCTGCATACATTTGCAGTATAGTAAATACAGCCATAATGTATAAATATTCTACACTTTAAAGTAGTAATAGAAATGATGCAGGCTTCAGATTACCCATCATAAGAATCAAATAAATGACAAAAAGGTCCCATCAAAACAAACATGTTTGAGCACAGAAAGCTCAACTTATATACATTTCTCATAGATCCTGTTGTGAAATATATTTTATGATTTGTTTATATAATATTTGCAATTCATGTTGGCAAAATTAGTGTATATTAACGTGTTTAGTATAACTGACACACACACATTTATATAGCCTACTGTATAATATCATATTACATGATGTCAGTATCACTGATAATCACCTGCAGAAAACAGATGTTTGTTGAACGTTTAAAGAAGTGAAATGTGATGTTTGTCTGTAAGAGAGTTTTAGTCCTTTATCTGGTTCTTAAAGGAGGATCATATTTCTGCGTATTATGATGATTAAGATGATTATGAGAGTGTCGTACAGTCTCGTCTTCTCAAACACTTCAGGATTCTGAGAGAAACAGCCAGAGGTCAAAGGTAAAGCATGTTTTTATTTGTACAACATTTCTGTTCATCCTCCACTCAACTGAATATGAATACGCCTGAAACACTGATATGAGGAGAGTCGAGGAAAAAAAATTATCAATATCAGATGAACCTGTGCACTGTTCTATAAGCGTCCCGCTGTTGCCATAGTAACATCTCTCTCTCTCTCAATTCAATTCAAAGGGGCTTTATTGGCATGAAAGTTTTTGAAACAATGTTGCCAAAGCATATACAAAATATACAAATAAAATATATATATATTATATATATAAACATTTAACACAATGTTTGGATATATTTGTGTGTGTGTGTGTGTGTGTGTGTGTGTGTGTGTGTGTGTGTGTGTGTGTGTGTGTGTGTGTGTGTGTGTGTGTGTGTGTGTGTGTGTGTGTGTGTGTGTGTGTGTGTGTGTGTGTGTGTGTGTCGGTCACTCACTGCCCCTCAGGTTGTGGCATGTTTGTACATATTTGGTAGCAAGATAAGTTCTGTCTCCTTCTCCCAGGAGAAAGTTTAATTTAGACATTTCATTCAGGTCTTTGAAATTTGGGATTATATAGTTAAATTTGTTAAAGTAAAGGTTTCTTGTGTCTTTGAACGCTTCACATTTTAGGAGAAAGTGCATCTCTGTCTCAACTTCACCTGTCAAACAGTGATCACACGTTCTGTTTTCTTTTGCTTGCCATGATTTTTTGTGTCTTCCTGTTTCAATTGCCAATTTGTGATCACTGAGCCTGTACCTGGTTAGGATCTGTCTCTGCTTTCTATCTCTGACAGTAGAGAGATATTCTGCTAATTTATAATCTCTTTTTAGGGTCAGATAACATTCTAGTCTACTTTGGCTTTTAGTTTCTTCTTTCCAATGTTCCAGATAGGTTTCTTTGCATTGTGCTATGATTTGCTTGACTCTGATTGAAGTTTGGAAGGCAGTGTTGTTCTGAGGCTGCTCAGACTGTCTCTGAGGGGGGGCAGTGTTCTGAGGCTGCTCAGACTGTCTCTGAGGGGGGGCAGTGTTGTTCTGAGGCTGCTCAGACTGTCTCTGCGGGGGGCAGTGTTGTTCTGAGGCTGCTCAGACTGTCTCTGCGGGGGGGCAGTGTTGTTCTGAGGCTGCTCAGACTGTCTCTGAGGGGGGGGGCAGTGTTCTGAGGCTGCTCAGACTGTCTCTGAGGGGGGGGCAGTGTTCTGAGGCTGCTCAGACTGTCTCTGAGGGGGGGGCAGTGTTGTTCTGAGGCTGCTCAGACTGTCTCTGAGGGGGGCAGTGTTGTTCTGAGGCTGCTCAGACTGTCTCTGAGGGGGGGCAGTGTTGTTCTGAGGCTGCTCAGACTGTCTCTGAGGGGGGGCAGTGTTGTTCTGAGGCTGCTCAGACTGTCTCTGAGGGGGGGCAGTGTTGTTGTGAGGCTGCTCAGACTGTCTCTGAGGGGGGGCAGTGTTGTTCTGAGGCTGCTCAGACTGTCTCTGAGGGGGGGCAGTGTTCTGAGGCTGCTCAGACTGTCTCTGAGGGGGGGCAGTGTTCTGAGGCTGCTCAGACTGTCTCTGAGGGGGGGCAGTGTTGTTCTGAGGCTGCTCAGACTGTCTCTGAGGGGGGGCAGTGTTGTTCTGAGGCTGCTCAGACTGTCTCTGAGGGGGGGCAGTTTTGTTCTGAGGCTGCTCAGACTGTCTCTGAGGGGGGCAGTGTTGTTCTGAGGCTGCTCAGACTGTCTCTGAGGGGGGGCAGTGTTGTTCTGAGGCTGCTCAGACTGTCTCTGAGGGGGGCAGTGTTGTTCTGAGGCTGCTCAGACTGTCTCTGAGGGGGGGCAGTGTTGTTGTGAGGCTGCTCAGACTGTCTCTGAGGGGGGGCAGTGTTCTGAGGCTGCTCAGACTGTCTCTGAGGGGGGGCAGTGTTGTTCTGAGGCTGCTCAGACTGTCTCTGAGGGGGGCAGTGTTGTTCTGAGGCTGCTCAGACTGTCTCTGAGGGGGGGGCAGTGTTGTTCTGAGGCTGCTCAGACTGTCTCTGAGGGGGGCAGTGTTCTGAGGCTGCTCAGACTGTCTCTGAGGGGGGCAGTGTTGTTCTGAGGCTGCTCAGACTGTCTCTGAGGGGGGGGCAGTGTTCTGAGGCTGCTCAGACTGTCTCTGAGGGGGGGGCAGTGTTCTGAGGCTGCTCAGACTGTCTCTGAGGGGGGGGCAGTGTTGTTCTGAGGCTGCTCAGACTGTCTCTGAGGGGGGCAGTGTTTTTCTGAGGCTGCTCAGACTGTCTCTGAGGGGGGCAGTGTTGTTGTGAGGCTGCTCAGACTGTCTCTGAGGGGGGGCAGTGTTGTTCTGAGGCTGCTCAGACTGTCTCTGAGGGGGGGGGCAGTGTTGTTCTGAGGCTGCTCAGACTGTCTCTGAGGGGGGGCAGTGTTGTTCTGAGGCTGCTCAGACTGTCTCTGAGGGGGGCAGTGTTGTTGTGAGGCTGCTCAGACTGTCTCTGAGGGGGGGCAGTGTTGTTCTGAGGCTGCTCAGACTGTCTCTGAGGGGGGGGCAGTGTTGTTCTGAGGCTGCTCAGACTGTCTCTGAGGGGGGGCAGTGTTGTTGTGAGGCTGCTCAGACTGTCTCTGAGGGGGGGCAGTGTTGTTCTGAGGCTGCTCAGACTGTCTCTGAGGGGGGGGCAGTGTTCTGAGGCTGCTCAGACTGTCTCTGAGGGGGGCAGTGTTCTGAGGCTGCTCAGACTGTCTCTGAGGGGGGGGGGCAGTGTTCTGAGGCTGCTCAGACTGTCTCTGAGGGGGGGCAGTGTTCTGAGGCTGCTCAGACTGTCTCTGAGGGGGGGCAGTGTTGTTCTGAGGCTGCTCAGACTGTCTCTGAGGGGGGCAGTGTTGTTCTGAGGCTGCTCAGACTGTCTCTGAGGGGGGGCAGTGTTCTGAGGCTGCTCAGACTGTCTCTGAGGGGGGGCAGTGTTCTGAGGCTGCTCAGACTGTCTCTGAGGGGGGGCAGTGTTGTTCTGAGGCTGCTCAGACTGTCTCTGCGGGGGGCAGTGTTGTTCTGAGGCTGCTCAGACTGTCTCTGAGGGGGGGGGCAGTGTTCTGAGGCTGCTCAGACTGTCTCTGAGGGGGGGCAGTGTTCTGAGGCTGCTCAGACTGTCTCTGAGGGGGGGGCAGTGTTCTGAGGCTGCTCAGACTGTCTCTGAGGGGGGGCAGTGTTGTTCTGAGGCTGCTCAGACTGTCTCTGAGGGGGGGCAGTGTTGTTCTGAGGCTGCTCAGACTGTTTCTGAGGGGGGGCAGTGTTGTTCTGAGGCTGCTCAGACTGTCTCTGAGGGGGGCAGTGTTGTTCTGAGGCTGCTCAGACTGTCTCTGATGGGGGCAGTGTTGTTCTGAGGCTGCTCAGACTGTCTCTGAGGGGGGGCAGTGTTGTTCTGAGGCTGCTCAGACTGTCTCTGAGTGGGGGCAGTGTTGTTCTGAGGCTGCTCAGACTGTCTCTGAGGGGGCAGTGTTGTTCTGAGGCTGCTCAGACTGTCTCTGAGGGGGGGCAGTGTTGTTCTGAGGCTGCTCAGACTGTCTCTGAGGGGGGGCAGTGTTCTGAGGCTGCTCAGACTGTCTCTGAGGGGGGGCAGTGTTGTTCTGAGGCTGCTCAGACTGTCTCTGCGGGGGGCAGTGTTGTTCTGAGGCTGCTCAGACTGTCTCTGCGGGGGGGCAGTGTTGTTCTGAGGCTGCTCAGACTGTCTCTGAGGGGGGGGGCAGTGTTCTGAGGCTGCTCAGACTGTCTCTGAGGGGGGGGCAGTGTTCTGAGGCTGCTCAGACTGTCTCTGAGGGGGGGGCAGTGTTCTGAGGCTGCTCAGACTGTCTCTGAGGGGGGGGCAGTGTTGTTCTGAGGCTGCTCAGACTGTCTCTGAGGGGGGCAGTGTTGTTCTGAGGCTGCTCAGACTGTCTCTGAGGGGGGGCAGTGTTGTTCTGAGGCTGCTCAGACTGTCTCTGAGGGGGGGCAGTGTTGTTCTGAGGCTGCTCAGACTGTCTCTGAGGGGGGGCAGTGTTGTTGTGAGGCTGCTCAGACTGTCTCTGAGGGGGGGCAGTGTTGTTCTGAGGCTGCTCAGACTGTCTCTGAGGGGGGGCAGTGTTCTGAGGCTGCTCAGACTGTCTCTGAGGGGGGGCAGTGTTCTGAGGCTGCTCAGACTGTCTCTGAGGGGGGGCAGTGTTGTTCTGAGGCTGCTCAGACTGTCTCTGAGGGGGGGCAGTGTTGTTCTGAGGCTGCTCAGACTGTCTCTGAGGGGGGCAGTGTTGTTGTGAGGCTGCTCAGACTGTCTCTGAGGGGGGGCAGTGTTGTTCTGAGGCTGCTCAGACTGTCTCTGAGGGGGGGGCAGTGTTGTTCTGAGGCTGCTCAGACTGTCTCTGAGGGGGGGCAGTGTTGTTGTGAGGCTGCTCAGACTGTCTCTGAGGGGGGGCAGTGTTGTTCTGAGGCTGCTCAGACTGTCTCTGAGGGGGGGGCAGTGTTCTGAGGCTGCTCAGACTGTCTCTGAGGGGGGCAGTGTTCTGAGGCTGCTCAGACTGTCTCTGAGGGGGGGGGCAGTGTTCTGAGGCTGCTCAGACTGTCTCTGAGGGGGGGCAGTGTTCTGAGGCTGCTCAGACTGTCTCTGAGGGGGGGCAGTGTTGTTCTGAGGCTGCTCAGACTGTCTCTGAGGGGGGCAGTGTTGTTCTGAGGCTGCTCAGACTGTCTCTGAGGGGGGGCAGTGTTCTGAGGCTGCTCAGACTGTCTCTGAGGGGGGGCAGTGTTCTGAGGCTGCTCAGACTGTCTCTGAGGGGGGGCAGTGTTGTTCTGAGGCTGCTCAGACTGTCTCTGCGGGGGGCAGTGTTGTTCTGAGGCTGCTCAGACTGTCTCTGAGGGGGGGGCAGTGTTCTGAGGCTGCTCAGACTGTCTCTGAGGGGGGGCAGTGTTCTGAGGCTGCTCAGACTGTCTCTGAGGGGGGGGCAGTGTTCTGAGGCTGCTCAGACTGTCTCTGAGGGGGGGCAGTGTTGTTCTGAGGCTGCTCAGACTGTCTCTGAGGGGGGGCAGTGTTGTTCTGAGGCTGCTCAGACTGTTTCTGAGGGGGGGCAGTGTTGTTCTGAGGCTGCTCAGACTGTCTCTGAGGGGGGCAGTGTTGTTCTGAGGCTGCTCAGACTGTCTCTGATGGGGGCAGTGTTGTTCTGAGGCTGCTCAGACTGTCTCTGAGGGGGGGCAGTGTTGTTCTGAGGCTGCTCAGACTGTCTCTGAGTGGGGGCAGTGTTGTTCTGAGGCTGCTCAGACTGTCTCTGAGGGGGCAGTGTTGTTCTGAGGCTGCTCAGACTGTCTCTGAGGGGGGGCAGTGTTGTTCTGAGGCTGCTCAGACTGTCTCTGAGGGGGGGCAGTGTTCTGAGGCTGCTCAGACTGTCTCTGAGGGGGGGCAGTGTTGTTCTGAGGCTGCTCAGACTGTCTCTGCGGGGGGCAGTGTTGTTCTGAGGCTGCTCAGACTGTCTCTGCGGGGGGGCAGTGTTGTTCTGAGGCTGCTCAGACTGTCTCTGAGGGGGGGGGCAGTGTTCTGAGGCTGCTCAGACTGTCTCTGAGGGGGGGGCAGTGTTCTGAGGCTGCTCAGACTGTCTCTGAGGGGGGGGCAGTGTTCTGAGGCTGCTCAGACTGTCTCTGAGGGGGGGGCAGTGTTGTTCTGAGGCTGCTCAGACTGTCTCTGAGGGGGGCAGTGTTGTTCTGAGGCTGCTCAGACTGTCTCTGAGGGGGGGCAGTGTTGTTCTGAGGCTGCTCAGACTGTCTCTGAGGGGGGGCAGTGTTGTTCTGAGGCTGCTCAGACTGTCTCTGAGGGGGGGCAGTGTTGTTGTGAGGCTGCTCAGACTGTCTCTGAGGGGGGGCAGTGTTGTTCTGAGGCTGCTCAGACTGTCTCTGAGGGGGGGCAGTGTTCTGAGGCTGCTCAGACTGTCTCTGAGGGGGGGCAGTGTTCTGAGGCTGCTCAGACTGTCTCTGAGGGGGGGCAGTGTTGTTCTGAGGCTGCTCAGACTGTCTCTGAGGGGGGGCAGTGTTGTTCTGAGGCTGCTCAGACTGTCTCTGAGGGGGGGCAGTTTTGTTCTGAGGCTGCTCAGACTGTCTCTGAGGGGGGGCAGTGTTGTTCTGAGGCTGCTCAGACTGTCTCTGAGGGGGGGCAGTGTTGTTCTGAGGCTGCTCAGACTGTCTCTGAGGGGGGCAGTGTTGTTCTGAGGCTGCTCAGACTGTCTCTGAGGGGGGGCAGTGTTGTTGTGAGGCTGCTCAGACTGTCTCTGAGGGGGGGCAGTGTTCTGAGGCTGCTCAGACTGTCTCTGAGGGGGGGCAGTGTTGTTCTGAGGCTGCTCAGACTGTCTCTGAGGGGGGCAGTGTTGTTCTGAGGCTGCTCAGACTGTCTCTGAGGGGGGGGGCAGTGTTGTTCTGAGGCTGCTCAGACTGTCTCTGAGGGGGGCAGTGTTCTGAGGCTGCTCAGACTGTCTCTGAGGGGGGCAGTGTTGTTCTGAGGCTGCTCAGACTGTCTCTGAGGGGGGGGCAGTGTTCTGAGGCTGCTCAGACTGTCTCTGAGGGGGGGGGCAGTGTTCTGAGGCTGCTCAGACTGTCTCTGAGGGGGGGCAGTGTTGTTCTGAGGCTGCTCAGACTGTCTCTGAGGGGGGCAGTGTTTTTCTGAGGCTGCTCAGACTGTCTCTGAGGGGGGGCAGTGTTGTTGTGAGGCTGCTCAGACTGTCTCTGAGGGGGGGCAGTGTTGTTCTGAGGCTGCTCAGACTGTCTCTGAGGGGGGGGGCAGTGTTGTTCTGAGGCTGCTCAGACTGTCTCTGAGGGGGGGCAGTGTTGTTCTGAGGCTGCTCAGACTGTCTCTGAGGGGGGGCAGTGTTGTTGTGAGGCTGCTCAGACTGTCTCTGAGGGGGGGCAGTGTTGTTCTGAGGCTGCTCAGACTGTCTCTGAGGGGGGGGCAGTGTTCTGAGGCTGCTCAGACTGTCTCTGAGGGGGGCAGTGTTCTGAGGCTGCTCAGACTGTCTCTGAGGGGGGGGCAGTGTTCTGAGGCTGCTCAGACTGTCTCTGAGGGGGGGCAGTGTTCTGAGGCTGCTCAGACTGTCTCTGAGGGGGGGCAGTGTTGTTCTGAGGCTGCTCAGACTGTCTCTGAGGGGGGGCAGTGTTGTTCTGAGGCTGCTCAGACTGTCTCTGAGGGGGGGCAGTGTTCTGAGGCTGCTCAGACTGTCTCTGAGGGGGGCAGTGTTCTGAGGCTGCTCAGACTGTCTCTGAGGGGGGGCAGTGTTGTTCTGAGGCTGCTCAGACTGTCTCTGCGGGGGGCAGTGTTGTTCTGAGGCTGCTCAGACTGTCTCTGCGGGGGCAGTGTTGTTCTGAGGCTGCTCAGACTGTCTCTGAGGGGGGGGGCAGTGTTCTGAGGCTGCTCAGACTGTCTCTGAGGGGGGGCAGTGTTCTGAGGCTGCTCAGACTGTCTCTGAGGGGGGGGCAGTGTTCTGAGGCTGCTCAGACTGTCTCTGAGGGGGGGCAGTGTTGTTCTGAGGCTGCTCAGACTGTCTCTGAGGGGGGCAGTGTTGTTCTGAGGCTGCTCAGACTGTCTCTGAGGGGGGGCAGTGTTGTTGTGAGGCTGCTCAGACTGTCTCTGAGGGGGGGCAGTGTTGTTCTGAGGCTGCTCAGACTGTCTCTGAGGGGGGGGCAGTGTTGTTCTGAGGCTGCTCAGACTGTCTCTGAGGGGGGGCAGTGTTGTTCTGAGGCTGCTCAGACTGTCTCTGAGGGGGGGCAGTGTTGTTGTGAGGCTGCTCAGACTGTCTCTGAGGGGGGGCAGTGTTGTTCTGAGGCTGCTCAGACTGTCTCTGAGGGGGGGGCAGTGTTCTGAGGCTGCTCAGACTGTCTCTGAGGGGGGGCAGTGTTCTGAGGCTGCTCAGACTGTCTCTGAGGGGGGGGCAGTGTTCTGAGGCTGCTCAGACTGTCTCTGAGGGGGGGCAGTGTTCTGAGGCTGCTCAGACTGTCTCTGAGGGGGGGCAGTGTTGTTCTGAGGCTGCTCAGACTGTCTCTGAGGGGGGGCAGTGTTGTTCTGAGGCTGCTCAGACTGTCTCTGAGGGGGGGCAGTGTTGTTCTGAGGCTGCTCAGACTGTCTCTGAGGGGGGGGCAGTGTTGTTCTGAGGCTGCTCAGACTGTCTCTGAGGGGGGCAGTGTTGTTCTGAGGCTGCTCAGACTGTCTCTGAGGGGGGGCAGTGTTCTGAGGCTGCTCAGACTGTCTCTGAGGGGGGGCAGTGTTCTGAGGCTGCTCAGACTGTCTCTGAGGGGGGGCAGTGTTGTTCTGAGGCTGCTCAGACTGTCTCTGCGGGGGGCCGTGTTGTTCTGAGGCTGCTCAGACTGTCTCTGCGGGGGGGCAGTGTTGTTCTGAGGCTGCTCAGACTGTCTCTGAGGGGGGCAGTGTTGTTCTGAGGCTGCTCAGACTGTCTCTGAGAGGGGGGGGCAGTGTTCTGAGGCTGCTCAGACTGTCTCTGAGGGGGGGGCAGTGTTCTGAGGCTGCTCAGACTGTCTCTGAGGGGGGGGCAGTGTTGTTCTGAGGCTGCTCAGACTGTCTCTGAGGGGGGCAGTGTTGTTCTGAGGCTGCTCAGACTGTCTCTGAGGGGGGGCAGTGTTGTTGTGAGGCTGCTCAGACTGTCTCTGAGGGGGGGCAGTGTTGTTCTGAGGCTGCTCAGACTGTCTCTGAGGGGGGGGCAGTGTTGTTCTGAGGCTGCTCAGACTGTCTCTGAGGGGGGGCAGTGTTGTTCTGAGGCTGCTCAGACTGTCTCTGAGGGGGGGCAGTGTTGTTGTGAGGCTGCTCAGACTGTCTCTGAGGGGGGCAGTGTTGTTCTGAGGCTGCTCAGACTGTCTCTGAGGGGGGGGGCAGTGTTCTGAGGCTGCTCAGACTGTCTCTGAGGGGGGGCAGTGTTCTGAGGCTGCTCAGACTGTCTCTGAGGGGGGGGGCAGTGTTCTGAGGCTGCTCAGACTGTCTCTGAGGGGGGGCAGTGTTGTTCTGAGGCTGCTCAGACTGTCTCTGAGGGGGGGCAGTGTTGTTCTGAGGCTGCTCAGACTGTCTCTGAGGGGGGCAGTGTTGTTCTGAGGCTGCTCAGACTGTCTCTGAGGGGGGGCAGTGTTGTTCTGAGGCTGCTCAGACTGTCTCTGAGGGGGGGGCAGTGTTGTTCTGAGGCTGCTCAGACTGTCTCTGAGGGGGGGCAGTGTTGTTCTGAGGCTGCTCAGACTGTCTCTGAGGGGGGGCAGTGTTGTTCTGAGGCTGCTCAGACTGTCTCTGAGGGGGGCAGTGTTGTTCTGAGGCTGCTCAGACTGTCTCTGAGGGGGGGCAGTGTTGTTCTGAGGCTGCTCAGACTGTCTCTGAGGGGGGAGCAGTGTTGTTCTGAGGCTGCTCAGACTGTCTCTGAGGGGGGGCAGTGTTGTTCTGAGGCTGCTCAGACAGTCTCTGAGGGGGGCAGTGTTGTTCTGAGGCTGCTCAGACTGTCTCTGAGGGGGGCAGTGTTGTTCTGAGGCTGCTCAGACTGTCTCTGAGGGGGGGCAGTGTTGTTCTGAGGCTGCTCAGACTGTCTCTGAGGGGGGGGCAGTGTTGTTCTGAGGCTGCTCAGACTGTCTCTGAGGGGGGACAGTGTTGTTCTGAGGCTGCTCAGACTGTCTCTGAGGGGGGCAGTGTTGTTCTGAGGCTGCTCAGACTGTCTCTGAGGGGGGGGCAGTGTTGTTCTGAGGCTGCTCAGACTGTCTCTGAGGGGGGGCAGTGTTGTTCTGAGGCTGCTCAGACTGTCTCTGAGGGGGGGCAGTGTTGTTGTGAGGCTGCTCAGACTGTCTCTGAGGGGTGCAGTGTTGTTCTGAGGCTGCTCAGACTGTCTCTGAGGGGGGGCAGTTTTGTTCTGAGGCTGCTCAGACTGTCTCTGAGGGGGGCAGTGTTGTTCTGAGGCTGCTCAGACTGTCTCTGAGGGGGGGCAGTGTTGTTCTGAGGCTGCTCAGACTGTCTCTGAGGGGGGGCAGTGTTGTTGTGAGGCTGCTCAGACTGTCTCTGAGGGGGGGCAGTGTTGTTTTGAGGCTGCTCAGACTGTCTCTGAGGGGGGGCAGTGTTGTTCTGAGGCTGCTCAGACTGTCTCTGAGGGGGGCAGTGTTGTTCTGAGGCTGCTCAGACTGTCTCTGAGGGGGGGGCAGTGTTGTTCTGAGGCTGCTCAGACTGTCTCTGAGGGGGGGCAGTGTTCTGAGGCTGCTCAGACTGTCTCTGCGGGGGGGGCAGTGTTGTTCTGAGGCTGCTCAGACTGTCTCTGCGGGGGGGCAGTATTGTTCTGAGGCTGCTCAGACTGTCTCTGAGGGGGGCAGTGTTGTTCTGAGGCTGCTCAGACTGTCTCTGATGGGGGGGGGCAGTGTTCTGAGGCTGCTCAGACTGTCTCTGAGGGGGGGGCAGTGTTCTGAGGCTGCTCAGACTGTCTCTGAGGGGGGGGGGCAGTGTTGTTCTGAGGCTGCTCAGACTGTCTCTGAGGGGGGCAGTGTTGTTCTGAGGCTGCTCAGACTGTCTCTGAGGGGGGCAGTGTTGTTGTGAGGCTGCTCAGACTGTCTCTGAGGGGGGGCAGTGTTGTTCTGAGGCTGCTCAGACTGTCTCTGAGGGGGGGGGCAGTGTTGTTCTGAGGCTGCTCAGACTGTCTCTGAGGGGGGGCAGTGTTGTTCTGAGGCTGCTCAGACTGTCTCTGAGGGGGGCAGTGTTGTTGTGAGGCTGCTCAGACTGTCTCTGAGGGGGGGCAGTGTTGTTCTGAGGCTGCTCAGACTGTCTCTGAGGGGGGCAGTGTTGTTCTGAGGCTGCTCAGATTGTCTCTGAGGGGGGGGGCAGTGTTCTGAGGCTGCTCAGACTGTCTCTGAGGGGGCAGTGTTCTGAGGCTGCTCAGACTGTCTCTGAGGGGGGGCAGTGTTGTTCTGAGGCTGCTCAGACTGTCTCTGAGGGGGGGCAGTGTTGTTCTGAGGCTGCTCAGACTGTCTCTGAGGGGGGGAAGTTTTGTTCTGAGGCTGCTCAGACTGTCTCTGAGGGGGGCAGTGTTGTTCTGAGGCTGCTCAGACTGTCTCTGAGGGGGGGCAGTGTTGTTCTGAGGCTGCTCAGACTGTCTCTCAGGGGGGGCAGTGTTGTTCTGAGGCTACTCAGACTGTCTCTGAGGGGGGGCAGTTTTGTTCTGAGGCTGCTCAGACTGTCTCTGAGGGGGGCAGTGTTGTTCTGAGGCTGCTCAGACTGTCTCTGAGGGGGGGGGGCAGTGTTGTTCTGAGGCTGCTCAGACTGTCTCTGAGGGGGGGCAGTGTTGTTCTGAGGCTGCTCAGACTGTCTCTGAGGGGGGCAGTGTTGTTCTGAGGCTGCTCAGACTGTCTCTGAGGGGGGGCAGTTTTGTTCTGAGGCTGCTCAGACTGTCTCTGAGGGGGGCAGTGTTGTTCTGAGGCTGCTCAGACTGTCTCTGAGGGGGGGCAGTGTTGTTCTGAGGCTGCTCAGACTGTCTCTGAGGGGGGCAGTGTTGTTCTGAGGCTGCTCAGACTGTCTCTGAGGGGGGGCAGTGTTGTTGTGAGGCTGCTCAGACTGTCTCTGAGGGGGGGCAGTGTTCTGAGGCTGCTCAGACTGTCTCTGAGGGGGGGCAGTGTTGTTCTGAGGCTGCTCAGACTGTCTCTGAGGGGGGCAGTGTTGTTCTGAGGCTGCTCAGACTGTCTCTGAGGGGGGGGCAGTGTTGTTCTGAGGCTGCTCAGACTGTCTCTGAGGGGGGCAGTGTTCTGAGGCTGCTCAGACTGTCTCTGAGGGGGGCAGTGTTGTTCTGAGGCTGCTCAGACTGTCTCTGAGGGGGGGGCAGTGTTCTGAGGCTGCTCAGACTGTCTCTGAGGGGGGGGGGCAGTGTTCTGAGGCTGCTCAGACTGTCTCTGAGGGGGGGCAGTGTTGTTCTGAGGCTGCTCAGACTGTCTCTGAGGGGGGCAGTGTTTTTCTGAGGCTGCTCAGACTGTCTCTGAGGGGGGCAGTGTTGTTGTGAGGCTGCTCAGACTGTCTCTGAGGGGGGGCAGTGTTGTTCTGAGGCTGCTCAGACTGTCTCTGAGGGGGGGGGCAGTGTTGTTCTGAGGCTGCTCAGACTGTCTCTGAGGGGGGGCAGTGTTGTTCTGAGGCTGCTCAGACTGTCTCTGAGGGGGGGCAGTGTTGTTGTGAGGCTGCTCAGACTGTCTCTGAGGGGGGGCAGTGTTGTTCTGAGGCTGCTCAGACTGTCTCTGAGGGGGGGGCAGTGTTCTGAGGCTGCTCAGACTGTCTCTGAGGGGGGGCAGTGTTCTGAGGCTGCTCAGACTGTCTCTGAGGGGGGGGCAGTGTTCTGAGGCTGCTCAGACTGTCTCTGAGGGGGGGCAGTGTTCTGAGGCTGCTCAGACTGTCTCTGAGGGGGGGCAGTGTTGTTCTGAGGCTGCTCAGACTGTCTCTGAGGGGGGCAGTGTTGTTCTGAGGCTGCTCAGACTGTCTCTGAGGGGGGGCAGTGTTCTGAGGCTGCTCAGACTGTCTCTGAGGGGGGGCAGTGTTCTGAGGCTGCTCAGACTGTCTCTGAGGGGGGGCAGTGTTGTTCTGAGGCTGCTCAGACTGTCTCTGCGGGGGGCAGTGTTGTTCTGAGGCTGCTCAGACTGTCTCTGCGGGGGGCAGTGTTGTTCTGAGGCTGCTCAGACTGTCTCTGAGGGGGGGGGCAGTGTTCTGAGGCTGCTCAGACTGTCTCTGAGGGGGGGCAGTGTTCTGAGGCTGCTCAGACTGTCTCTGAGGGGGGGGCAGTGTTCTGAGGCTGCTCAGACTGTCTCTGAGGGGGGGCAGTGTTGTTCTGAGGCTGCTCAGACTGTCTCTGAGGGGGGCAGTGTTGTTCTGAGGCTGCTCAGACTGTCTCTGAGGGGGGGCAGTGTTGTTGTGAGGCTGCTCAGACTGTCTCTGAGGGGGGGCAGTGTTGTTCTGAGGCTGCTCAGACTGTCTCTGAGGGGGGGGCAGTGTTGTTCTGAGGCTGCTCAGACTGTCTCTGAGGGGGGGCAGTGTTGTTCTGAGGCTGCTCAGACTGTCTCTGAGGGGGGGCAGTGTTGTTGTGAGGCTGCTCAGACTGTCTCTGAGGGGGGGCAGTGTTGTTCTGAGGCTGCTCAGACTGTCTCTGAGGGGGGGGCAGTGTTCTGAGGCTGCTCAGACTGTCTCTGAGGGGGGGCAGTGTTCTGAGGCTGCTCAGACTGTCTCTGAGGGGGGGGCAGTGTTCTGAGGCTGCTCAGACTGTCTCTGAGGGGGGGCAGTGTTCTGAGGCTGCTCAGACTGTCTCTGAGGGGGGGCAGTGTTGTTCTGAGGCTGCTCAGACTGTCTCTGAGGGGGGCAGTGTTGTTCTGAGGCTGCTCAGACTGTCTCTGAGGGGGGGCAGTGTTGTTCTGAGGCTGCTCAGACTGTCTCTGAGGGGGGGGCAGTGTTGTTCTGAGGCTGCTCAGACTGTCTCTGAGGGGGGCAGTGTTGTTCTGAGGCTGCTCAGACTGTCTCTGAGGGGGGGCAGTGTTCTGAGGCTGCTCAGACTGTCTCTGAGGGGGGGCAGTGTTCTGAGGCTGCTCAGACTGTCTCTGAGGGGGGGCAGTGTTGTTCTGAGGCTGCTCAGACTGTCTCTGCGGGGGGCCGTGTTGTTCTGAGGCTGCTCAGACTGTCTCTGCGGGGGGGCAGTGTTGTTCTGAGGCTGCTCAGACTGTCTCTGAGGGGGGCAGTGTTGTTCTGAGGCTGCTCAGACTGTCTCTGAGAGGGGGGGGCAGTGTTCTGAGGCTGCTCAGACTGTCTCTGAGGGGGGGGCAGTGTTCTGAGGCTGCTCAGACTGTCTCTGAGGGGGGGGCAGTGTTGTTCTGAGGCTGCTCAGACTGTCTCTGAGGGGGGCAGTGTTGTTCTGAGGCTGCTCAGACTGTCTCTGAGGGGGGGCAGTGTTGTTGTGAGGCTGCTCAGACTGTCTCTGAGGGGGGGCAGTGTTGTTCTGAGGCTGCTCAGACTGTCTCTGAGGGGGGGGCAGTGTTGTTCTGAGGCTGCTCAGACTGTCTCTGAGGGGGGCAGTGTTGTTCTGAGGCTGCTCAGACTGTCTCTGAGGGGGGGCAGTGTTGTTGTGAGGCTGCTCAGACTGTCTCTGAGGGGGGCAGTGTTGTTCTGAGGCTGCTCAGACTGTCTCTGAGGGGGGGGGCAGTGTTCTGAGGCTGCTCAGACTGTCTCTGAGGGGGGGCAGTGTTCTGAGGCTGCTCAGACTGTCTCTGAGGGGGGGGGGCAGTGTTCTGAGGCTGCTCAGACTGTCTCTGAGGGGGGGCAGTGTTGTTCTGAGGCTGCTCAGACTGTCTCTGAGGGGGGGCAGTGTTGTTCTGAGGCTGCTCAGACTGTCTCTGAGGGGGGCAGTGTTGTTCTGAGGCTGCTCAGACTGTCTCTGAGGGGGGGCAGTGTTGTTCTGAGGCTGCTCAGACTGTCTCTGAGGGGGGGGCAGTGTTGTTCTGAGGCTGCTCAGACTGTCTCTGAGGGGGGGCAGTGTTGTTCTGAGGCTGCTCAGACTGTCTCTGAGGGGGGGCAGTGTTGTTCTGAGGCTGCTCAGACTGTCTCTGAGGGGGGCAGTGTTGTTCTGAGGCTGCTCAGACTGTCTCTGAGGGGGGGCAGTGTTGTTCTGAGGCTGCTCAGACTGTCTCTGAGGGGGGAGCAGTGTTGTTCTGAGGCTGCTCAGACTGTCTCTGAGGGGGGGCAGTGTTGTTCTGAGGCTGCTCAGACAGTCTCTGAGGGGGGCAGTGTTGTTCTGAGGCTGCTCAGACTGTCTCTGAGGGGGGCAGTGTTGTTCTGAGGCTGCTCAGACTGTCTCTGAGGGGGGGCAGTGTTGTTCTGAGGCTGCTCAGACTGTCTCTGAGGGGGGGGCAGTGTTGTTCTGAGGCTGCTCAGACTGTCTCTGAGGGGGGACAGTGTTGTTCTGAGGCTGCTCAGACTGTCTCTGAGGGGGGCAGTGTTGTTCTGAGGCTGCTCAGACTG
The DNA here is from genome assembly GCA_026230005.1 of Gila orcuttii. Lineage (NCBI taxonomy): Eukaryota > Metazoa > Chordata > Actinopteri > Cypriniformes > Leuciscidae > Gila > Gila orcuttii. The sequence goes on along the minus strand of JAPDVR010000012.1, from coordinate 875,270 downwards.
TCTCTGAGGGGGGGGCAGTGTTGTTCTGAGGCTGCTCAGACTGTCTCTGAGGGGGGGCAGTGTTGTTCTGAGGCTGCTCAGACTGTCTCTGAGGGGGGGCAGTGTTGTTGTGAGGCTGCTCAGACTGTCTCTGAGGGGTGCAGTGTTGTTCTGAGGCTGCTCAGACTGTCTCTGAGGGGGGGCAGTTTTGTTCTGAGGCTGCTCAGACTGTCTCTGAGGGGGGCAGTGTTGTTCTGAGGCTGCTCAGACTGTCTCTGAGGGGGGGCAGTGTTGTTCTGAGGCTGCTCAGACTGTCTCTGAGGGGGGGCAGTGTTGTTGTGAGGCTGCTCAGACTGTCTCTGAGGGGGGGCAGTGTTGTTTTGAGGCTGCTCAGACTGTCTCTGAGGGGGGGCAGTGTTGTTCTGAGGCTGCTCAGACTGTCTCTGAGGGGGGCAGTGTTGTTCTGAGGCTGCTCAGACTGTCTCTGAGGGGGGGGCAGTGTTGTTCTGAGGCTGCTCAGACTGTCTCTGAGGGGGGGCAGTGTTCTGAGGCTGCTCAGACTGTCTCTGCGGGGGGGGCAGTGTTGTTCTGAGGCTGCTCAGACTGTCTCTGCGGGGGGGCAGTATTGTTCTGAGGCTGCTCAGACTGTCTCTGAGGGGGGCAGTGTTGTTCTGAGGCTGCTCAGACTGTCTCTGATGGGGGGGGGCAGTGTTCTGAGGCTGCTCAGACTGTCTCTGAGGGGGGGGCAGTGTTCTGAGGCTGCTCAGACTGTCTCTGAGGGGGGGGGGCAGTGTTGTTCTGAGGCTGCTCAGACTGTCTCTGAGGGGGGCAGTGTTGTTCTGAGGCTGCTCAGACTGTCTCTGAGGGGGGCAGTGTTGTTGTGAGGCTGCTCAGACTGTCTCTGAGGGGGGGCAGTGTTGTTCTGAGGCTGCTCAGACTGTCTCTGAGGGGGGGGGCAGTGTTGTTCTGAGGCTGCTCAGACTGTCTCTGAGGGGGGGCAGTGTTGTTCTGAGGCTGCTCAGACTGTCTCTGAGGGGGGCAGTGTTGTTGTGAGGCTGCTCAGACTGTCTCTGAGGGGGGGCAGTGTTGTTCTGAGGCTGCTCAGACTGTCTCTGAGGGGGGCAGTGTTGTTCTGAGGCTGCTCAGATTGTCTCTGAGGGGGGGGGCAGTGTTCTGAGGCTGCTCAGACTGTCTCTGAGGGGGCAGTGTTCTGAGGCTGCTCAGACTGTCTCTGAGGGGGGGCAGTGTTGTTCTGAGGCTGCTCAGACTGTCTCTGAGGGGGGGCAGTGTTGTTCTGAGGCTGCTCAGACTGTCTCTGAGGGGGGGAAGTTTTGTTCTGAGGCTGCTCAGACTGTCTCTGAGGGGGGCAGTGTTGTTCTGAGGCTGCTCAGACTGTCTCTGAGGGGGGGCAGTGTTGTTCTGAGGCTGCTCAGACTGTCTCTCAGGGGGGGCAGTGTTGTTCTGAGGCTACTCAGACTGTCTCTGAGGGGGGGCAGTTTTGTTCTGAGGCTGCTCAGACTGTCTCTGAGGGGGGCAGTGTTGTTCTGAGGCTGCTCAGACTGTCTCTGAGGGGGGGGGGGGCAGTGTTGTTCTGAGGCTGCTCAGACTGTCTCTGAGGGGGGGCAGTGTTGTTCTGAGGCTGCTCAGACTGTCTCTGAGGGGGGCAGTGTTGTTCTGAGGCTGCTCAGACTGTCTCTGAGGGGGGGCAGTGTTGTTCTGAGGCTGCTCAGACTGTCTCTGAGGGGGGGCAGTGTTGTTCTGAGGCTGCTCAGACTGTCTCTGAGGGGGGGCAGTGTTGTTGTGAGGCTGCTCAGACTGTGTCTGAGGGGGGGCAGTGTTGTTCTGAGGCTGCTCAGACTGTCTCTGAGGGGGGGCAGTGTTGTTCTGAGGCTGCTCAGACTGTCTCTGAGGGGGGGCAGTGTTGTTCTGAGGCTGCTCAGACTGTCTCTGAGGGGGGGCAGTGTTGTTCTGAGGCTGCTCAGACTGTCTCTGAGGGGGGGCAGTGTTGTTCTGAGGCTGCTCAGACTGTCTCTGAGGGGGGCAGTGTTGTTGTGAGACTGCTCAGACTGTCTCTGAGGGGGGGCAGTGTTGTTCTGAGGCTGCTCAGACTGTCTCTGAGGGGGGCAGTGTTGTTCTGAGGCTGCTCAGACTGTCTCTGAGGGGGGGCAGTGTTCTGAGGCTGCTCAGACTGTCTCTGAGGGGGGGCAGTGTTGTTCTGAGGCTGCTCAGACTGTCTCTGAGGGGGAGCAGTGTTGTTCTGAGGCTGCTCAGACTGTCTCTGAGGGGGGCAGTGTTGTTCTGAGGCTGCTCAGACTGTCTCTGAGGGGGGGCAGTGTTGTTGTGAGGCTGCTCAGACTGTCTCTGAGGGGGGGGGCAGTGTTGTTCTGAGGCTGCTCAGACTGTCTCTTAGGGGGGGCAGTGTTGTTCTGAGGCTGCTCAGACTGTCTCTGAGGGGGGCAGTGTTGTTCTGAGGCTGCTCAGACTGTCTCTGAGGGGGGGGCAGTGTTGTTCTGAGGCTGCTCAGACTGTCTCTGAGGGGGGCAGTGTTGTTCTGAGGCTGCTCAGACTGTCTCTGAGGGGGGGCAGTGTTGTTGTGAGGCTGCTCAGACTGTCTCTGAGGGGGGGCAGTGTTGTTCTGAGGCTGCTCAGACTGTCTCTGAGGGGGGGCAGTGTTGTTCTGAGGCTGCTCAGACTGTCTCTGAGGGGGGGCAGTGTTGTTCTGAGGCTGCTCAGACTGTCTCTGAGGGGGGCAGTGTTGTTCTGAGGCTGCTCAGACTGTCTCTGAGGGGGGGCAGTGTTGTTCTGAGGCTGCTCAGACTGTCTCTGAGGGGGGGCAGTGTTGTTGTGAGGCTGCTCAGACTGTCTCTGAGGGGGGGCAGTGTTGTTCTGAGGCTGCTCAGACTGTCTCTGAGGGGGGCAGTGTTGTTCTGAGGCTGCTCAGACTGTCTCTGAGGGGGGGGCAGTGTTCTGAGGCTGCTCAGACTGTCTCTGAGGGGGGCAGTGTTGTTCTGAGGCTGCTCAGACTGTCTCTGAGGGGGGGCAGTGTTGTTCTGAGGCTGCTCAGACTGTCTCTGAGGGGGGCAGTGTTGTTCTGAGGCTGCTCAGACTGTCTCTGAGGGGGGGCAGTGTTGTTCTGAGGCTGCTCAGACTGTCTCTGAGGGGGGGCAGTTTTGTTCTGAGGCTGCTCAGACTGTCTCTGAGGGGGGCAGTGTTGTTCTGAGGCTGCTCAGACTGTCTCTGAGGGGGGGCAGTGTTGTTCTGAGGCTGCTCAGACTGTCTCTCAGGGGGGGCAGTGTTGTTCTGAGGCTACTCAGACTGTCTCTGAGGGGGGGCAGTTTTGTTCTGAGGCTGCTCAGACTGTCTCTGAGGGGGGCAGTGTTGTTCTGAGGCTGCTCAGACTGTCTCTGAGGGGGGGGCAGTGTTGTTCTGAGGCTGCTCAGACTGTCTCTGAGGGGGGGCAGTGTTGTTCTGAGGCTGCTCAGACTGTCTCTGAGGGGGGCAGTGTTGTTCTGAGGCTGCTCAGACTGTCTCTGAGGGGGGGCAGTGTTGTTCTGAGGCTGCTCAGACTGTCTCTGAGGGGGGGCAGTGTTGTTCTGAGGCTGCTCAGACTGTCTCTGAGGGGGGGCAGTGTTGTTGTGAGGCTGCTCAGACTGTGTCTGAGGGGGGGCAGTGTTGTTCTGAGGCTGCTCAGACTGTCTCTGAGGGGGGGCAGTGTTGTTCTGAGGCTGCTCAGACTGTCTCTGAGGGGGGGCAGTGTTGTTCTGAGGCTGCTCAGACTGTCTCTGAGGGGGGGCAGTGTTGTTCTGAGGCTGCTCAGACTGTCTCTGAGGGGGGGCAGTGTTGTTCTGAGGCTGCTCAGACTGTCTCTGAGGGGGGCAGTGTTGTTGTGAGACTGCTCAGACTGTCTCTGAGGGGGGGCAGTGTTGTTCTGAGGCTGCTCAGACTGTCTCTGAGGGGGGCAGTGTTGTTCTGAGGCTGCTCAGACTGTCTCTGAGGGGGGGGCAGTGTTCTGAGGCTGCTCAGACTGTCTCTGAGGGGGGGCAGTGTTGTTCTGAGGCTGCTCAGACTGTCTCTGAGGGGGGGCAGTGTTGTTCTGAGGCTGCTCAGACTGTCTCTGAGGGGGGGCAGTGTTGTTCTGAGGCTGCTCAGACTGTCTCTGAGGGGGGGCAGTGTTGTTCTGAGGCTGCTCAGACTGTCTCTGAGGGGGGGCAGTGTTGTTCTGAGGCTGCTCAGACTGTCTCTGAGGGGGGCAGTGTTGTTGTGAGGCTGCTCAGACTGTCTCTGAGGGGGGGCAGTGTTGTTCTGAGGCTGCTCAGACTGTCTCTGAGGGGGGCAGTGTTGTTCTGAGGCTGCTCAGACTGTCTCTGAGGGGGGGGCAGTGTTCTGAGGCTGCTCAGACTGTCTCTGAGGGGGGCAGTGTTGTTCTGAGGCTGCTCAGACTGTCTCTGAGGGGGGGCAGTGTTGTTCTGAGGCTGCTCAGACTGTCTCTGAGGGGGGCAGTGTTGTTCTGAGGCTGCTCAGACTGTCTCTGAGGGGGGGCAGTGTTGTTCTGAGGCTGCTCAGACTGTCTCTGAGGGGGGGCAGTTTTGTTCTGAGGCTGCTCAGACTGTCTCTGAGGGGGGCAGTGTTGTTCTGAGGCTGCTCAGACTGTCTCTGAGGGGGGCAGTGTTGTTGTGAGGCTGCTCAGACTGTCTCTGAGGGGGGCAGTGTTGTTCTGAGGCTGCTCAGACTGTCTCTGAGGGGGGGCAGTGTTGTTCTGAGGCTGCTCAGACTGTCTCTGAGGGGGGGCAGTGTTGTTCTGAGGCTGCTCAGACTGTCTCTGATGGGGGCAGTGTTGTTGTGAGGCTGCTCAGACTGTCTCTGAGGGGGGCAGTGTTGTTCTGAGGCTGCTCAGACTGTCTCTGAGGGGGGGCAGTGTTGTTCTGAGGCTGCTCAGACTGTCTCTGAGGGGGGGCAGTGTTGTTCTGAGGCTGCTCAGACTGTCTCTGAGGGGGGGGGGCAGTGTTGTTTGTCTGAGTACCGGTTGACATAGGGTACTCTTTTCTGGGCTCAGCTCCTGGGTTCGGAGGGCCTTGGAGTGAAGTGTGTCTTGAGGGCTGGATTTCAGGTGGTTAAAAACGTTGAGTGTTCTCTTTTGGATGTTAATTATCAGTGGGTATCTGCCTAATTCTGCTCTGCATGCATTTGTTGGTGTGTTTCTGTGTACGTGTAGAATATATCTGCAAAATTCTGCATGAAGAGGTTCTGTTGGGTGTTTGTCCCAACGGGTATAGCTCTGATGACTGAGTGGGCCCCATATTTCACTACCGTACAGCGCAATGGGCTGGATGACACTGTCAAATATTTTAAGCCAGATTTTAATTGGAATTTGGAAGTTATAGAATTTTCTCTTAATTGCATGTATAGCTCTTTGAGCTTTTTCTTTTAGTGCATTCACTGCCATGTTGAAACTCCCTGATGCTGATATGGTTATACCAAGGTAGGTATAGCTCATGCTGTGTTCAATGACATCATTATTAATGGTGAATTGATGTTTGTTCTCCTGACATCTTGGGCGTTTTTGGAAGATCATGATATTAGTTTTCTTCATATTTACACCCAGAGCCCAGTTCTGACAGTACTTTTCTACTATGTCTAGCTGTTGCTGTAATCCTTGTTTAGTAGGAGACAGTAGAAGGAGATCGTCAGCATAAAACAGGGACTTCACCATCTCTATCTAGAAGGGAGAGGCCAGGAGCAGCACATTGATCTAACTCAACAGCAAGCTCATTGATGTACATATTAAATAATGTTGGACTTAAATTGCAACCCTGCCGAACACCTCTTCTCTGGGTGAAGAAATCAGTTTGTTTGTTGCCAATTTTAACAGCACACATATTTTCTAAATACATAGATTTAACTAGATCATACATTTTGCCCCCTATACCACACTGTAGAAGTCTGTAAAAGAGACCTTCGTGCCAAATAGAATCAAAAGCTTTTCTGAAATCAATGAAACAAGAGAATATTTTACCATTTTTAGTTTGGTGTACATGTTTATTAATTAATGTGTGTAAGGTATATATATGATCAGTGGTGCAGTGTTTTGGGAGGAAACCAATCTGACTTTTACTTAAGATGGAGTGTTCCTCAATGAAATCTAGCATTCTTTTATTTTGAATGCTACAGAATAGTTTGCCTAGACGGCTGCTGACAGAGATGCCACGGTAGTTATTAGGGTCTGATTTGTCCCCACTCTTATGAATGGGGGAAATGAGCCCTTTGCAGCAGATGTCAGGAAAACATCCCGACTGTAGAACGATATTGAACAGCTTTAACACTGCAGCCTGCATCTCTGGGGTGCTGCATTTGAGCATCTCGTTTTTAATGCTGTCTGGACCACAAGCTTTCCTCGGCTGGAGAGATTTTGTCTGTGTGATCAATTCTTCCCAAGTAATTGGAGAATCAAGAGGGTTTTGGTTGTCTTTAATTGTTTGTTCTAATGTTTGGAGTTTTTCTTTTATAAAATTTTGTTCTGGTCTAATTTGTTTAATTGGTATGTCTTTGTAAAGGTTTTCAAAATGTGTTTTCCAGATATCACCATTTTGAATGGGTAATGCTTGTTGTAGTTTTGTGTTGAACTTGTTCCACATATTCCAGAATTGATCTTGATTAATGGCGTTTTCAATATCTTCAAGTTTCATGTGGGTATAATTTTGTTTTTTGTTCCTAATTGTACGTTTGTATTTATTTAAAATGTCATTGTATCTAATGCGTAAGGCCGGGTTGTTTGGTTGGCGGTGTTTTTCATTTGCTATATTTCTAAGGTCCTTTCTGATGGTCTTGCATTCTTTATCAAACCATTTCTCAACATTTTGTCTTCTAATAGGCTTATGTTTCTGTTTTATGAGGTCAGCTCTGATAGCTGCCTTATGGAATATCTCTCTCTCTCTCGGTTGGTTGACTGGTTCCCATAACAACCCAACACAACATGGAGTTCCTGCACTGGAGTTGTCATGATGTGGCGCTCTGGATCGAGTCTATCGGATTCCCCCAGTATAAGGTCAACTATATTTCAACATATTATTATACATATAGTGATTAGAGGAGGCGAGGTTATTTAGAATGCAAAGTTAACAAACATGTTCAAAGATGTCATTCACTGTCATCTTGTGTAGTTGCTGGACACACGATCTTCTCCTCCTCTTAGTTGATCTGTTTGTTGATATGATTATGAGATATACTAGAAGAAGATTCACTGGCTCATCTTTATATTTTATCAAAAATAATAAGTATAAAATACGTGTATAGCTGAAGTATAGAGGAAAGACGTGTGCATAAGCGTGTTGTGTCGCTCCCTCAGGCGTGTTTCACGGAGAACTTCATCACAGGCAGAAAGCTGGTCCACATCTCCTGCGTTAGCCTGCCCAAACTGGGCATCACCGACTTCCAGCACATGAAGGTACAGCAACATCATCACAATAACACATTATTGAGTTAAAACTATTGTGGAGTTAAAGTCAGGATGTTTTCACAAAGTCATACATACCGTAAAACTTCAAATAATAGCCGAGTCCCAAATAGACGCCTGTCTCTTTTACACGCCTGGTGTAGCGACAGGTTTGGGTAAATAAAGGCCGGTCTATGGAAGAATTAATTGGACTTTAATATTTGTAACCCACAGAAGACAATCTACAAATGTGTACAATGATGCGCAAATATTTCACTATCTGCAAATGTGAGATTTGTAAGGCGTACGTGTGAGAGCAGTTAATTATCCACACCAGCAGGTGGCGGTGCAAGCCCGTCCGTGTACGGTCCGTGTACTTTTTGATCATTTCATTTCCTGTTTGGAATGGAATAACGAGAAATGAAAACCATCTCGTTTATTCGTTTTTTACTTTAGTTTAAAAAACAAAAAATGAGATTTTGGCTCGATTTTTCGTTTGTGGTTTACAAATCGGTTCATGGGTTCGATATTTCATTTGGCAGTCGTGAGCGCGCTGACACGCCCCTTTCATCTGATTGGTCAAACCGCTCTGCCTTCAGTACGAGCTTTTCTTTCTGTCAGGCAGAATAAGAGTCAGTATGAGTGCGGCACTGACAGATGCACTTTAATAAAATAATGTCTGAAACCACCACTCACTGTTAACTATGCACAGTATTTGAAGCAGAAATATGTTGCTGGTCACGTAATTCGTGCTGCTGCGACTTGCAAGCGACCCACACGGACCTATATGAAAGATTATTTTAGCATGATGTATTTCCTATTGATTAATACGGTGCAAATAGTTCCGTCTCTTTGGATAAAAGGGAAGAGGAAATAAAAATCAATAATAGGCGGAACTGTACCATCATAATATGTCCGTAACATTTAGGCTACCACTCTCTTATTTTATTTACATCACAAGGCAAAAATTGAATAGAAATAAAGATTATTTTTTATGAATGTAATCATGTGTAGCCTACTCAGTTCACATGAAAAGAAAGACAGAAAAGAGAGAAGTAAGAATCAGTGAACGTATAATACTGACAAAATTAGCAGGGTTTGAGATTAATTAAAATCATGTTGGTTGAAGACGGCATACCTTTAAAATGTTATTAGTTTTATTATAAAACGAATAAAATTTTATTACATATTGAATTGGTTGATGTTTCTCTGAGATTTCTTTATTATGTTGCCTTGAGAAAGCCATATATTTAAACATTATTATTATTATTATGAGAAATTGATTCCGCCTATAACTTTAATGCTTCACCAAACTCAGCTCAGACCTTCAGACTGGTCAGACTCGCTTATATCCAGAGGTGGGACCAAGTCATTGTTTTGCAAGTCACAAGTAAGTCTCGAGTCTTTGCATTCAAGTCCCGAGTCAAGACAGGCAAGTCCAAGTCAAGTTAAGTCCTCGAGTTTAAGCTTCAAGTCTTAAACAAGTCATTAGTGCTTTTTGCACAAATTAGTGTCTCAGTGTTAATTACTATAGAAAAATTAAATGTATATAATTTATATCAGGAAGGCTTTTAAAAACATGTTCATGACTTGTTTAATTTCATATTTATTGCGATAAAATTTTCACTAAGGGCACCCATCTATCTCAGTTCAATTTAGGGATTTTTCTTACGTGTGACAAAAAAAGGAAAAGGCAGTGAAAAAAAATATTTTATTGGTAACCCAGTAACAAAGGTGAAAAAAAATATTTTATTGGTAACCCAGTAATAAAGGTGAAAAAAAATATTTTATTGTTAACCCAGTAACAAAGGCAAAATCATTTAATAGAAATAACTGCTACACATTTTGTATGTGTGTGAGAGAGAATGTGGCAATGCAGATTTAAAAATAAAAGTAACTGTTCATTGGGAAAATTAATCGTGATTTGCTACACATTAAGTTTAAAATATTGAGTCCCTGGTTAAATTATTTTGTTAGCACGACAGTAGAACATTCCTATTTCCACGGTGACGTATCAAGCGTCACGTGACACTTTTTGGGGCTACGTGCCTGTCATTTAGCCTACAAAACATAAATCCATCCATTTCTCCCGAAAGACATGAAAGTGAGTGGCTGGTGAACAAGGAGAAGACTTTATAGTTACCTATAGGCTAAAATGTGCGTTTGTTGTGGAAAAAAAAAAAATGTCTCAAAATTATATTTGAAAGGTTTAGTAGCCTATTTATATCCGCTAACTTAGACATCAGTTTGTTTGCTTTTTCTCAAATTATAAATGATTCGCTAGTACTTGTGTATTTAAATGCCTGAAAAAGAAAAGAAAAAAAACATTATTTGGTTGAAAACTGTCTGAACGTGTGATAAATGACAACTGACAAGCGCTGCTGAACGCACGCGCTCTCTGGCTCAGTGCCAAACGTGCGAAAGCAGCGCTAATCAGCTGTGATCATGCGTCACAGTGCTATACTACAGTGATTATTACAACTCTGATCTGTGGTTTTAAAAGGGAGGTCAAGTCTTTCCAAGTCACAGGGCTCAAGTCCGAGTCAAGTCGCGAGTCATTGTTGTCTAAGTCTAAGTCGAGTCGCAAGTCATTGTTGTCTAAGTCTAAGTCGAGTCGTCATCAAAGTCATCAAATTTGGGACTGGAGTCCAAGTCAAGTCCAAGTCATGCGACTCGAGTCCACAACCCTGCCTATATCTTTTCGGACTGGTCAGACTTCCTTCCGAAAAAAAAAAATCCCATTGACTTGCGTTATCTGAGCAAAGAAGGCGTAATACTTAATGCTGTCCACTAGAGGGGGCGACAGGGTAATACGTCTTTTCTACTCTCTTTCCCTTTTTGCATCAGTTTAAATGACAAATAAAAGCATGAATTTCATTCATAAATAGGCCATATCTGTGTATGAGAATAAGCTTTACACTTCAAGCTGTACAACTAATTAAAACTTGAACCCTACTTCAAAGTTTGACACTGTCTAGTTTATTTTAAGATATTGTTATTCACACTGGTTTTTGCATTTATTGTTTGTCCATCTGGAACTATTATTTGTCATGAGCTCTATATTTTAAGATGTACTAAAACAAAATTTTATTCAACAACACAAACTCTGTTTTTACTCGGCAAATTTGTTTTCCTTTCAAGGCTATAGCCTACAAGTTATCCTGCTTTTGCCATGGCTTGCCATACTGCACAGAATAAAGAATATTTTCTCCACACGAGATGTTTAAAAATCCTGCATGTAGTTTTTGTGGAGACGAGCGCATATCTTACAAAGGTTCCAGTT
>JAPDVR010000012.1:852079-859579 GCA_026230005.1 Gila orcuttii | reverse complement strand
TTCAAATACTGTGCATAGTTAACAGTGAGTGTTGGTTTCAGACATTATTTTATTAAAGTGCATCTGTCAGTGCTGCACTCATACTGACTCTTATTCTGCCTGACAGAAAGAAAAGCTCGTACTGAAGGCAGAGCGGTTTGACCAATCAGATGAAAGGGGCGTGTCAGCGCGCTCACGACTGCCAAATGAAATATCGAACCCATGAACCGATTTGTAAACCACAAACGAAAAATGAAAAATCGAGCCAAAATCTCATTTTTTGTTTTTTAAACTAAAGTAAAAAACGAATAAACGAGATGGTTTTCATTTCTCGTTATTCCATTCCAAACAGGAAATGAAATGATCAAAAAGTACACGGACTGTACACGGACGGGCTTGCACCGCCACCTGCTGGTGTGGATAATTAACTGCTCTCACACGTACGCCTTACAAATCTTTTTGCAGATCGCAGCGGGACAGAGTGGACAAAAATCCACAAATGTGTAAAAAGGGAGCTGCAAATTGCCCGGAAGCAATCCACAAATGCGTAAAACAGTTTTGTGTGTAGAAATGGATCCACAAAAGCGTAAATTACACTACTTTGTATGTGAAATAAAAAGATATTTGTACAGATTAAATTGTGTGTATTTACAAATCACACATTATTTTTGTGAGAATGATTTTACACAACACAAATGTAAAAATACATGTTTTAGGTTGTGAGATATTTGTGTATATGTTTATTTACAGATCTCCGCACATTGGACAAAATTCCACAAATGTGTAAAAAGGAATTTACAAATGTAACGTGACCCACAAATTCACAGGAAGTAATCTGCAAATGTGTAAAAACAGTTTTGTGTTGTACACATCACCCTGTATTTTTGTGGATATGATTTTACGTATCACAAATGTAAATATACACATTTGCAGATAATGAAATATTTGCGCATCATTGTACACATTTGTAGATTGTCTTCTGTGGGTTACAAATATTAAAGTCCAATTAATTCTTCCATACAGGTCTCAAATAGAGGCCAGGTCTGTTTTTTAGTTTCAGGTTGTATTTAATCTTCTAAAACCCGGCAGATCGTCCGCTTTTTGGCGGCCGCCTGTCACGTGTGGGTTTTGGATTTTGTTCCTTGTTGTTGTCTGTCATGTGTTTCCCGGTCTTTTCATGTTCAGCTGTTCCCCGTTAGGTTTATTAGTCTCCCCAGGTGTCTCTTATTAACCACGCCCCCTTGTTATCTTGTTTAGCTTGTTTGTCTGTGTATTTAAACCCCTGTGTTCAGTTGTTTGTGGTCGGTTGTTGTTTAATGTTGCTTGTAGTCTGAGTACGTTGTTCTGAGTTTACCCTGGATTACCTGTTTGTTGGATTATTAAAGTGCTTGCATTTGGATTCACTCTCTGCTTCATTCCTGCCTACATCGTAACACCGGCAAAGCAAACTTGTGTCCCGCCAAAGCCTTTTTTGAACGGTGAGTGATGTAGAATAGAATGACTGCTGCGCTTGACAGGGCGCAAACGCACGGAGCCCCTAAAGGGACGTGGAGGTGGAAAGAAATGTAGGATGGGAGAATTTTTTTTTTCTAATCTTTTGCGTTCCCTCGCAAAGATATTTGCGTTCCCACGCAAACCCTGTTGTGAGCTCGGACAGACACTTCCTGTTTAATGTCCCGCTGGCAGTGCTTCAGAGCTCCATACGTTAATGGAGCGTTTCATAGTGTTTGAATACTCAAATATAAAGAAATGCGGTCAGTGCTTAACTCAAGGAGTTCAGTGAAGCGGGCAATATTCAAATAGGCTATCAGGGCTCTCAAGTTTTACCAAAAGTTTAGAGTGAGATTTAGGGGAGGAGCCACCCAAATATTTGCAGCAGCGGTCATTCGACCCAACCAAATTCGCTTCAATTTTTGCTAGCAGTTCAATTTTGCCTATTGTTCATAATTGACCAGCACAAATGGAAATTATAACAATTGTTAAATCTGATAAAAGACAAATTCATCCAAATAAAATAAATAGTTCTATTTGGAAAAAAACAAATTTATTGAAAAATAAATTTGACCCCAAACAAGCCAACTGAACATCAGTGCTCAATGTACATAACATTGTGTCATAACAACTTGCCGTGAGCATGCATGTCAAGACCCAAACCGGTCACCTTTACAGGGGTCATCGGATGCCCATTTTCCACAAGTTGGTATGATTCTTTTGGGTCTTCATATAAAGTTTGTAACATGCTTTGGTTAAAATTTCTCAAAGGTTGTGTAAAAACACCCTTTTTACCTCTTCAAAAACAGCTCTGTTCACAGTGACCCGTTTCGGGTCATGTCTCTTTAAATGATAATGAGCAACAACTTTTTGGCTTTTTGAGGATTAAAAAAAAGTGAATGGATTTTTTTCATTGGATGGTGATTGTGTCCACACACTGCAAAGACACATTTATTTGCAAATACCATATAAAAGTGTATTTTGCATCCGATGACCCCTTTAAAAGCAGTTGGAGAGTTTTTGAATGCATCAAAAATAATTTAGCACGAATTTGTCTATACTCCTCAACATCAGCTCTCACTGTCTTTGATCACAGGCAAGAGATATCGTCCAGGAAGCGTAAAATCAAAATGCTAAAAAATTAAAAAAATGATGTCCGCAAACCGCATTCATCAGATCGTGCTCTTTCAACTTCCACTCCGTGTGTGCGCGTGTTGTCTAGTAACGAACGTGCTTGCAGCGGGAACACATAATTTACCCGGAAACAACTAATTCTAATATCTGATTGGCTGGTAGCTAGCATTTAACTCTGTATAACTCGAGACAGATGCTATGAACTCGGCAGAGAACTTCCCTCCGTTTGCCTGCGCCTCGTCCATTAATTGTATAGCGGGACAAGTTCCCTTACTCCTCAGCGTGAGAAACACAAGGTGTGGCGTGTGAGCGTGTGAACGGGTTGAAATGCGTGTGTCTCACGCCCAATGCGTGAGGCTATTAGCCCTGGGCTATTCGAACTTCCCGGATCAATATTCTTGAGCTAAACGTTGTTAAAACACAAACGACACCTATTTACAATCACAGTAACCTAGACAACGAGCTAATTCGCCTCATAATATAAATTTATCTCTAAACAGCCGATTGAGAGACAAGTCCAAATAAGGGGCCGTCTGCAAAGTGCAAATCCCCAAACCCTTCTGCACATTTTATATTATTAAACATATTCTATAGCTTCACTATGACACTACTGTGGCCAAATTCAGTTCACACATCACCGCTCTCCTGCTGGTTATACTACAATACGTAGTTTGATAAAAAAAGCATAATTGTTATGATTTTTTTATGAAATAAAATCAATAACTTCACACTATTATACAGTGTAATGCCATCGAAATTCAGTAAGCAAATATAATGCATAAGCTATGATTGTAACTATTATGTTAGCTGCGCACAGTACCAATATAATTTGTGTAAATGATAGGCCTACTTATTTTTTATGTGCAATTACTTCCCATACTAGCTTTAGCTCAAACAGTAGAGCGTTGCTTGCAATGCCAAGGTCATGGGTTTGATTCCCAGGGAAGAGCAAGAACTCCTAAGAATGTAAATGTGTAGGCTACCTTTGGATAAAAGTTACATTTACAGTTATGCATTTGGAAGACAAAGTGTTGTATAACCAATATTAGAGCAGTGATGTGTGAACTAAATTTGGTGTGTTACAGTGAAGATATTGAATATTTTTCATAATATAAAATGTGCAAAAGCAGTGTAGTATGACCAGTGGGTCACCATTGATGTGTAAGCTGAATTGGGTGGCACTACAGTTTGTAACATTGAAGTTAATGACTATTTTTGTATTTTTGAATATGAGTCGATGCTGTAGTCGTTTTTTGGGTTATATTGCACTTTGCAGATGGTCCCTTGACTTGTGTCTCAGCCCTGCACAAAGATCCATTTAGCCTATATTATAAAGCTCGTTTTGAGGAAAATTGGGTTGTAGCTCGTTGTCTAGGTTACTGTGATTGTAAATAGGTGTCGTTTGTATTTTAACAACGTTTAGCTCAAGAATATTGATCCGGGAAGTTCCTTGAGTTAAGCACTGACCGCATTTCTTTATATTTGAGTCCAAGTTCAAACACTATGAAACGCTCCATTATCGTACGGAGCTCTGAAGCACTGCCATTAAAGAATGACATGCCATTAATGTCTGAAGCACTGACATTAAACATTAAGTGTCTGTCCGAGCTCACAACAGGTTTTGCGTGGGAACGCAAATATCTTTGCGAGGGAACGCAAAAGATTTTAAAAAAAGAATAATTCTCCCATCCTAAATTTTTTTTCCACCACCACGTCCATTTAGGGGCTCCGTACGAGAGAGAGAGAGAGAGAGAGCGCCCCGGCCGCGCGCGCGCACTATCACGTCTTCAAACACAACGAGCGCTATCTCTATCCCTCGCGCATATTAATCAAAATCAATTGTCACGATAGTAAAAGGTCGGAAGACCGCAGTTTCACGTGGAGCATTTGGAGATTTTTAGAGACTAAAAATTAGAGACTCTAGGAACAACATCTCAACACTAAATTATAAAGGCCTGTCTCATATAGACGCCCGTCTCAAATACAAGCCGGTGCAGTTAGACGATTTGGGAAAACAAAAGCCCGGGCTATTATTTGAAGTTTTACGGTAAATTTCACATCTTAATACTGGAAATATGTTCTGAGATTTAAACTGCATGACCACCCACCCAGAACATATTAGGAAACTCATAGAAACATCCTAGCAACCACCCAGAACATATTAGGAAAACACATAGCAACACCCTAGCAACCACCAAGAACATATTAGGAAAATACATAGCAACCCTAAAGCAACCACCCAGAACATATTAGGAAACGCCTAGCAACGCCACAGCAACCACTCAGAACATATTAGGAAACACATAGCAACACCCTAGCAACCACCCAAAACATATTAGGAAACACAAAGCAACGCCCTAGCAACCCTCCAAAAACGGATTAGGAAACACATAGTAACGCCCTAGCAACCGCCCAAAACATATTAGTAAACGCATAGCAATGCCCTAGCAACCAACCAGAACACATTAGGAAATGCATAGCAACCACCCAGAACACATTATGAAATGCATAGCAACACCCTAACAACCATCCAGAACACATTAATAAATGCATAACAACTCCCTGGCAACCACCCAGAACACATTAGGACCAACGTGTTAGGAAATTCGTAGCAACGCCCAAGCAACCACCCAGAACATATTAGGAAACGCGTAGAAACATCCTAGCAACCACCCAGAACATATTAGGAAACGCCTAGCAACGCCCTAGCAACCACCCAGAACATATTAGGAAACACATAGCAACACCCCGAAACATATTAGGAAACACAAAGCAACGCCCTAGCAACCCTCCAAAAACGTATTAGGAAACACATAGTAACGCCCTAGCAACCGCCCAAAACATATTAGTAAACGCATAGCAATGCCCTAGCAACCAACCAGAACACATTAGGAAATGCATAGCAACACCCTTGCAACCACCCAGAACACATTAGGAAATGCATAGCAACACCCTAACAACCACCCTGAACACATTAAGAAATGCATAACAACTCCCTGGCAACCACCCAGAACATATTAGGAACAACGTGTTAGGAAATTCATAGCATTGCTTAGCAACCACCCAGAACATATTACGAAACGCATAGCAACACCCTGTGTGTGTGTGTGTGTGTGTCAGACTATCTGCGCTCAGCTAGCAGAACTGCTCGGGGTCTCAGAGCCGCGCTGGAATCGTAGCGTAGCGGATCCTCCTCATGATGACCTGACAGGTTTCCTGAAGATGAAGAGCAGGACCGGCCAGCACACAGACTCCCTCACATACCAGCAGTTCCTCATCAACAACAGCAAATAAACCCAGGAACATGTTATTTCACCAGCAGCATCTGCTATTAAACTGAGTATAATAAGAGTCATCATAAAACAACTCATGAAACAGAAAAGAATGTAAGTGATGTACAGAAATAGAAATTGCAATCAATAAATTGTTAAATTTAGGACATTTAAGACATTTGATGTGAACAATACATGTCTCGAAAAGGGGCTTTCATGTGTCAGTGTGTTTTACTCTAAAAATGATTATAATTTAAGAGTTTAAAAGCAACAAAACATGCATTTATGGCTCAAAACCTCATAGATACTGAGGTGACAACTGATCTCCCCTACATTTATAAAATTACAAATGCTTGAATGCTCTAATTCTGCAAGCCAGTGTTTTATTTAAACAAAACAAACTACAGTATTTTAATGTTATAGGAGCCGTTTGATTGAATCTGTAGATTGTAATGAGGATCCGGCACTGGAAACACAGGACTTGAGACATGCGTGAACACATGCATGTTTTATTGATCTCAGATATGAGCTGATGAAAGTGTGTCTCCTGACATCAATCAATCAATCACATCCATCTGACAACATCTGGCTGTTTATCTCCGATCTGAATCGGCACGTCTCCAGAAAGGCGTTTTCTCTGAGAAATCGCTGGAGAAAGAAAAGAATCCACAAGCCCTACTATGGGGAAGGACAGGCAATTAATATTCATGAGCCCGCGCCTCGCCATTGGAGGAGAAGAACTCAACGTCAGCATGACTAGATTAATATTCCACATCCGCGTTTCCCCATTGGACGATAGCAACGTAGCGTCAACAACATCAAATTAATATTAATACAGTTTTATACAATATCGGTATTTTATACAATATCGGTACAAAACACTTTAGAGTAAGGTCTCATTTAGTAAATGCATTGAACTAACATATGTTTGTAAATAAAAATACAATAGTTTTTTGTTTATTGTTAAAAATGTATTAGTAAATGTTGAAATAAACATTAACTAAGTGTTGTAAATTAAGTATTGTTCAGTAATGATAAGTACTAATGTTAACAAATAAAACCTTAATGTAAAGTGTTACCGGAATATAAACTTAAATAGTCTACAATATGTAATTAATTAGTATTTCATAGACAGGGTTACCCAGTGGAAAGCAATTTATATATATAGTATTAAAACATTATACAATATTTAACGGGATACATCTGAACGTATTGTTCAATTATGCTAAGAACTAATATTAACAAATAAAACCTTATTGTTAAGTGTTACCAAACAAATTATAAACACTAATAGGCTACAATAAATAACAATATGTAATTATTTATTATTTCATCCAAAAAAACATACATTGAGTATAAAAAATAAATAAAAAATATTTTATATATACTATATAATATATATATATATATATATATATATATATATATATATATATATATATGTTACGTTATGTTTATATACATATATATATATATATATATATATATATATATATATATATATATATATATATATATATATATATATATATATATTAAAACATTATACAATATAATGGGTAATGTCTAAACGTCAGCATTGTTTGATTAATATTCCAGAGCGAGCCGTCCAATTGGACGGACT
>JAPDVR010000012.1:749579-844579 GCA_026230005.1 Gila orcuttii | reverse complement strand
CCAGTAACAGTAGCAGAACGCTCAGAGTCATGAACACACACTCCTCCAGTAACAGTAGCAGAACGCTCAGAGTCATGAACACACACTCCTCCAGTAACAGTAGCAGAACGCTGAGAGTCATGAACACACACTCATCCAGTAACAGTAGCAGAACGCTCAGAGTCATGAACACACACTCCTCCAGTAACAGTAGCAGAACGCTCAGAGTCATGAACACACACTCCTCCAGTAACAGTAGCAGAACGCTCAGAGTCATGAACACACACTCCTCCAGTAACAGTAGCAGAACGCTCAGAGTCATGAACACACACTCATCCAGTAACAGTAGCAGAACGCTCAGAGTCATGAACACACACTCCTCCAGTAACAGTAGCAGAACGCTCAGAGTCATGAACACACACTCCTCCAGTAACAGTAGCAGAGCGCTGAGAGTCATGAACACACACTCCTCCAGTAACAGTAGCAGAACACTCAGAGTCATGAACACACACTCCTCCAGTAACAGTAGCAGAGCGCTGAGAGTCATGAACACACACTCCTCCAGTAACAGTAGCAGAACGCTCAGAGTCATGAACACACACTCCTCCAGTAACAGTAGCAGAACACTCAGAGTCATGAACACACACTCCTCCAGTAACAGTAGCAGAACGCTGAGAGTCATGAACACACACTCCTCCAGTAACAGTAGCAGAACGCTCAGAGTCATGAACACACACTCCTCCAGTAACAGTAGCAGAACGCTCAGAGTCATGAACACACACTCCTCCAGTAACAGTAGCAGAACGCTCAGAGTCATGAACACACACTCATCCAGTAACAGTAGCAGAACACTCAGAGTCATGAACACACACTCATCCAGTAACAGTAGCAGAACGCTCAGAGTCATGAACACACACTCCTCCAGTAACAGTAGCAGAACGCTCAGAGTCATGAACACACACTCCTCCAGTAACAGTAGCAGAACGCTCAGAGTCATGAACACACACTCATCCAGTAACAGTAGCAGAACGCTGAGAGTCATGAACACACACTCCTCCAGTAACAGTAGCAGAACGCTCAGAGTCATGAACACACACTCCTCCAGTAACAGTAGCAGAACGCTCAGAGTCATGAACACACACTCCTCCAGTAACAGTAGCAGAGCGCTGAGAGTCATGAACACACACTCCTCCAGTAACAGTAGCAGAACGCTGAGAGTCATGAACACACACTCCTCCAGTAACAGTAGCAGAACGCTGAGAGTCATGAACACACACTCCTCCAGTAACAGTAGCAGAGCGCTGAGAGTCATGAACACACACTCCTCCAGTAACAGTAGCAGAGCGCTGAGAGTCATGAACACACACTCCTCCAGTAACAGTAGCAGAACGCTGAGAGTCATGAACACACACTCCTCCAGTAACAGTAGCAGAACGCTGAGAGTCATGAACACACACTCCTCCAGTAACAGTAGCAGAGCGCTGAGAGTCATGAACACACACTCCTCCAGTAACAGTAGCAGAGCGCTGAGAGTCATGAACACACACTCCTCCAGTAACAGTAGCAGAACGCTGAGAGTCATGAACACACACTCCTCCAGTAACAGTAGCAGAACGCTGAGAGTCATGAACACACACTCCTCCAGTAACAGTAGCAGAACGCTGAGAGTCATGAACACACACTCCTCCAGTAACAGTAGCAGAGCGCTGAGAGTCATGAACACACACTCCTCCAGTAACAGTAGCAGAGCGCTGAGAGTCATGAACACACACTCCTCCAGTAACAGTAGCAGAACGCTGAGAGTCATGAACACACACTCCTCCAGTAACAGTAGCAGAACGCTGAGAGTCATGAACACACACTCCTCCAGTAACAGTAGCAGAACGCTCAGAGTCATGAACACACACTCCTCCAGTAACAGTAGCAGAACGCTCAGAGTCATGAACACACACTCCTCCAGTAACAGTAGCAGAGCGCTGAGAGTCATGAACACACACTCCTCCAGTAACAGTAGCAGAACACTCAGAGTCATGAACACACACTCCTCCAGTAACAGTAGCAGAACGCTCAGAGTCATGAACACACACTCCTCCAGTAACAGTAGCAGAACGCTCAGAGTCATGAACACACACTCCTCCAGTAACAGTAGCAGAACACTCAGAGTCATGAACACACACTCATCCAGTAACAGTAGCAGAACGCTGAGAGTCATGAACACACACTCCTCCAGTAACAGTAGCAGAACGCTCAGAGTCATGAACACACACTCCTCCAGTAACAGTAGCAGAACGCTCAGAGTCATGAACACACACTCCTCCAGTAACAGTAGCAGAACGCTCAGAGTCATGAACACACACTCATCCAGTAACAGTAGCAGAACGCTGAGAGTCATGAACACACACTCCTCCAGTAACAGTAGCAGAACGCTGAGAGTCATGAACACACACTCCTCCAGTAACAGTAGCAGAACGCTGAGAGTCATGAACACACACTCCTCCAGTAACAGTAGCAGAACGCTCAGAGTCATGAACACACACTCATCCAGTAACAGTAGCAGAACGCTCAGAGTCATGAACACACACTCCTCCAGTAACAGTAGCAGAACGCTCAGAGTCATGAACACACACTCCTCCAGTAACAGTAGCAGAACGCTCAGAGTCATGAACACACACTCATCCAGTAACAGTAGCAGAACGCTGAGAGTCATGAACACACACTCCTCCAGTAACAGTAGCAGAACGCTGAGAGTCATGAACACACACTCCTCCAGTAACAGTAGCAGAACGCTGAGAGTCATGAACACACACTCATCCAGTAACAGTAGCAGAACGCTCAGAGTCATGAACACACACTCCTCCAGTAACAGTAGCAGAACGCTCAGAGTCATGAACACACACTCCTCCAGTAACAGTAGCAGAGCGCTGACAGTCATGAACACACACTCCTCCAGTAACAGTAGCAGAACGCTCAGAGTCATGAACACACACTCCTCCAGTAACAGTAGCAGAACGCTCAGAGTCATGAACACACACTCCTCCAGTAACAGTAGCAGAACGCTCAGAGTCATGAACACACACTCATCCAGTAACAGTAGCAGAACGCTGAGAGTCATGAACACACACTCCTCCAGTAACAGTAACAGAACGCTCAGAGTCATGAACACACACTCCTGCAGTAACAGTAGCAGAACGCTCAGTCATGAACACACACTCATCCAGTAACAGTAGCAGAACGCTCAGAGTCATGAACACACACTCCTCCAGTAACAGTAGCAGAACGCTCAGAGTCATGAACACACACTCATCCAGTAACAGTAGCAGAACGCTGAGAGTCATGAACACACACTCCTCCAGTAACAGTAGCAGAACGCTGAGAGTCATGAACACACACTCCTCCAGTAACAGTAGCAGAACGCTGAGAGTCATGAACACACACTCATCCAGTAACAGTAGCAGAACGCTCAGAGTCATGAACACACACTCCTCCAGTAACAGTAGCAGAGCGCTGAGAGTCATGAACACACACTCATCCAGTAACAGTAGCAGAACGCTCAGAGTCATGAACACACACTCCTCCAGTAACAGTAGCAGAACGCTCAGAGTCATGAACACACACTCCTCCAGTAACATTAGCAGAACGCTCAGAGTCATGAACACACACTCATCCAGTAACAGTAGCAGAACGCTGAGAGTCATGAACACACACTCCTCCAGTAACAGTAGCAGAACGCTGAGAGTCATGAACACACACTCCTCCAGTAACAGTAGCAGAACGCTGAGAGTCATGAACACACACTCCTCCAGTAACAGTAGCAGAACGCTGAGTCATGAACACACACTCATCCAGTAACAGTAGCAGAACGCTCAGAGTCATGAACACACACTCCTCCAGTAACAGTAGCAGAACGCTCAGAGTCATGAACACACACTCCTCCAGTAACAGTAGCAGAACGCTCA
Source organism: Gila orcuttii (assembly GCA_026230005.1). Lineage (NCBI taxonomy): Eukaryota > Metazoa > Chordata > Actinopteri > Cypriniformes > Leuciscidae > Gila > Gila orcuttii. Next base: position 840,644 of record JAPDVR010000012.1, on the reverse strand, counting down.
GAGTCATGAACACACACTCCTCCAGTAACAGTAGCAGAACGCTCAGTCATGAACACACACTCATCCAGTAACAGTAGCAGAACGCTCAGAGTCATGAACACACACTCATCCAGTAACAGTAGCAGAACGCTCAGAGTCATGAACACACACTCCTCCAGTAACAGTAGCAGAACGCTCAGAGTCATGAACACACACTCCTCCAGTAACAGTAGCAGAACGCTCAGAGTCATGAACACACACTCATCCAGTAACAGTAGCAGAACGCTCAGAGTCATGAACACACACTCCTCCAGTAACAGTAGCAGAGCGCTGAGAGTCATGAACACACACTCCTCCAGTAACAGTAGCAGAACGCTCAGAGTCATGAACACACACTCCTCCAGTAACAGTAGCAGAACGCTCAGAGTCATGAACACACACTCATCCAGTAACAGTAGCAGAACGCTCAGAGTCATGAACACACACTCATCCAGTAACAGTAGCAGAACGCTCAGAGTCATGAACACACACTCCTCCAGTAACAGTAGCAGAACGCTCAGTTTTAATAACGTTCTCAAAACATCCGCACAAAACATTATCTATACATCATTCATGGAGCGTTTTTATTTCTGAAACGTTTTAGTTGGATGTTCTTCTAACGTTTTTAAATGTTGCTACTTGTTTCAGAACGTTCAGAGAACATTTAAAAGTAACGTTCCATAATGTTTGAAGAACGATACAATGAAGGAAACATTCACATTGTCTCATTCTTCAGATGTTGTGGGAACGTTACTTTTAAATGTTCTCTGAACGTTCTGAGACAAGTAGCAACATTTAAAAAAACGTTCACATAACCAAGAAAAAACGTTTTAGAACATTTTAAAAAATGTTTTGAATGTCATAAATAACGTTTTAATAACAATGGGAATTTTAGCAAAAAGTCCTTAAAGTATGTTTGTTAGCCGTGGAGAGTTTACATAAGAAAGAGTAATGATGAGTAATGATGAGTAATAAAGAGTAATAATGAGCAATAAAGAGTAATGAGTAATAATGAGTAATAAAGAGTAATAATGAGTAATAAAGTGTAATAATGAGTAATAAAGAGTAATAATGAGTAATAAAGAGTAATAATGAGTAATAAAGAGTAATAATGAGTAATAAAGAGTAATAATGAGTAATGAGTAATGATGATTTATAATGAGTAATAAAGAGTAATAAAGAGTAATAAAGAGTAATAAAGTGTAATAAAGAGTAATAAAGTGTAATAATGAGTAATAAAGAGTAATAAAGAGTAATAAAGAGTAATAATGAGTAATAATGAGTAATGATGATTTATAAAGAGTAATAAAGAGTAATAAAGTGTAATAATGAGTAATAATGAGTAATAAAGAGTAATAAAGAGTAATAAAGAGTAATAAAGTGTAATAATGAGTAATGGTGATTTATAAAGAGTAATAAAGAGTAATAAAGAGTAATAAAGAGTAATAATGAGTAATAAAGAGTAATAAAGTGTAATAAAGTGTAATGAGTAATAAAGAGTAATAAAGAGTAATAATGAGTAATAATGAGTAATAAAGAGTAATAATGAGTAATAAAGAGTAATAATAAGTAATAATAAGTAATAATGAGAAATAAAGTGTAATGAGTAATAAAGTGTAATAGAGTAATAAAGAGTAATAATGAGTAATAAAGAGTAATAATGAGTAATAAAGAGTAATAAAGAGTAATAAAGTGTAATAAAGTGTAATGAGTAATAAAGAGTAATAAAGAGTAATAATGAGTAATAATGAGTAATAAAGAGTAATAATGAGTAATAAAGAGTAATAATAAGTAATAATAAGTAATAATGAGAAATAAAGTGTAATGAGAAATAAAGTGTAATGAGTAATAAAGTGTAATAGAGTAATAAAGAGTAATAATGAGTAATAGAGTAATAAAGAGTAATAAAGAGTAATAAAGTGTAATAATGAGTAATAAAGAGTAATAATGAGTAATAATGAGTAATAATGAGTAATAAAGAGTAATAATGAGTAATAAAGAGTAATAATAAGTAATAATAAGTAATAATGAGAAATAAAGTGTAATGAGAAATAAAGTGTAATGAGTAATAAAGTGTAATAGAGTAATAAAGAGTAATAATGAGTAATAGAGTAATAAAGAGTAATAAAGAGTAATAAAGTGTAATAATGAGTAATAAAGAGTAATAAAGTGTAATAGAGTAATAAAGAGTAATAAATTGTAATAAAGAGTAATAAAGAGTAATAATGAGTAATAAAGACTAATAATGAGTAATAAAGAGTAATAATGAGTATCTGTATCTGTATTCCTGGAAATGCAGTGGTTTATCAGAGTCTTGCAGCTTCATAGGTTTGTGAATGTTTTGGCTGTAAATGTGTCACGTCCTACAGACCCTAAATATTGGAAATCTGTAATAATATTCAAATAAGTTCTGTAGATGTGGATGTCTAGGAGCAGAAATCATATTAAAGGGACAGTCCTGCTAAATATGAATTTTGTCATAATTTACTGCACTGTATGACTTTCCTTCTGTTCAACAAGAGAAGATATTCTAAAGAATGTTGGGAATCAAACAGTTTTTATTGACTTGCGTTATATTTGTTGATCGTACAGCTGAAGTCAATGTGACCCGAAACTTTTTTTTTTTACTTCATCGGAATGAGACAAAACTTGGTAAAGGTTTTGGCACTTGCTGTGTGAACACAAAAACAGGTTTAATGGTCGTGTAAAAAATAGTCACACTTGTGCTCCTCGAGATCAGAAACGAGCGCATTGTAAATGAATGAGAGTTTCCTCTAGTGGAAGCGTTTGGTACTGCAGCCGAACACACTCTCACTGAACGCTCATTTACTGATATATCAACCTCACATGTGCAACACAACTTATTTAGATTTATAGATTTTCTTGCAGTTTTAGAGTAAAACGTGATTTAGAAAATATATATTTCATATAAAAATTTAAAATAGAATTTTTGTGCATTTTTCATAATAAACGTTAAATTCTGTAACTTTTTTTATATTCAGTTGTTTTCACTTCAGCAATAATCTGCCACGTGTCGTCTTTGAAAAGAGATCAAACTTCAGTCTGTCGCCCTAAAGCGTTCAATATTTACCAGTTTAATTTGGACATTTAATTATCAGGTCTATGCTCAAAAAGTGAATAAATGGATTATAAATACAGCGTAAATATAATTTAGTACCATAAAATCCCCTAAAAAAATACTAAATATTTAAATAAAAAAAATAATCAAACTAAAATATAGTACATTCATTTCATTGACAAAAACAACAAAAACATTTATGAATCGCTCATTGGCCTGTATCCTCACTGTCCTCCTCCAGCGAGTGTGTGTGTGTGTGTGCGCACACAGGAGATCGTCATGCAGTTTCTGTCATGGCTCAGTGAGTGTTGGCTTGGAAAGATGGGACATAAAATAGACACAAAAATATCACATTCACAGCGATGCTTCTGAGGGGAAGCTGAACATCAGACGCTTTGCTAATGCTAATGCTGGCAGCTGGTCTGAAAACACCAGACACACACACACACACACACACACTCAAAGCCCTGATCGGAAGCTCATTTCATATGCAGGGAGTGTGACATCATCACCCGCCTATTAAACACAGACAAAACCCAGTTGGTTTATTACAACATGTTTCAATGCATGAGACACACTACCAGTCAAAGTTCTGGATCTGTGAGATTTTTAATGTTTTTAAAGAAGTCTCTTCTGCTCACCAAGGCTGCATTTATATGATTAAAAACACAGTATAAACAGTGAAATATTATTATAATGTAAATCAGCTGTTTTCTATGTGAATATATAGTAAAGTGTAATTTATTCCTGTGATCAAAGCTGAATTTTCAGCATCATTACTCCAGTCTTCAGTGTCACATGATCCTTCAGAAATCAGTATAATATGATGATTTGATGCTCAAGAAACATTTATGATTATTATCAGTGTTGAAAACAGTTATTTACATTTTTTTCAGGATTCTTTGATGAATAGAAAGTTGAAAAGAACAGCATTTATCTGAAATAGAAGCTTTTGTAACATTAAACTCAACCGTTCAAAGATTGGGGTCAGTCAGAATCTTTTGGGGGAAATAAATAAAATAAATCAATACTTTTATGCATCAAGGATGAATTAAATTGATCAAAAGTGGCAGTAAAGACATTTATAATGTTGCAAAACATTCTATTTCAAATAAATGCTGTTCTTCAACATTGATAATAATCATAAATGTTTCTTGAGCATTAAATCATCATATTATAGTGATTTCTGAAGGATCATGTGACACTGAAGACTGGAGTAATGATGCTGAAAATTCAGCTTTGATCACAGGAATAAATTACACTTTACTATATATTCACATAGAAAACAGCTGATTTACATTAGAATAATATTTCACAATATTACTGTTTTGTTGTATTTTTAATCAAATAAATGCAGCTTTGATGAGCAGAAGAGACTCTTCCTCAGTGGCAGAATGTCAGTCTTTAAAGCCTGGACTTTTTATGTGACAAAGATGAACCGGTCTGATCTTTGGTGTGTTCGTGTTGCTTATTTCACACATTTTATAGTTCAGCATGCTCGTGTTTTTCACTGCGCCGTCTGTCAGCTGTCGCTTGCGTACTTCACTTTTATTGCCTGTTTTTACACGCAGGTCTCCCTCTATCGTCTGCTTGACAGTGTAATGCTCCCGACGCTTACGATCACAGGCCTGATGTATGGCAGGTTATCATCACATGCGCTCCGAGCGTCTGCAACCGTTCAGAGGCTTATCAGCCGTGAGATCGTCACATCTTCAAAACACATATTCGACGATGGGAATTTCCAAGGTTACAAACGACAGGGACGAGACCTGATCTGATGTTTTAGATGCTCGTTCAGAACGGGAAACATTCAAAGCCCAGACTATAAAATTAAGCGAATGCTCAAGGTTTCTCTGTAAATGCACATCACAGAAAACAGGGAACGTTCTGTTAACAAGTGTTCTTCCAGTAACGTTAATAGAACGTTCGTTCAAAGTTATCTGTTCTTTAATAATGTTCTCAAAACATTAGGACAAAAACATTATTTATACTTCGTTTTTTTTGGTTGAACATTCATCAAACATTCTTTAAATGTAACGACATTCAAAAGTAACATTCACATAAAGGTTGCAAAATGGAATGTTCACATAACTATGGAGTCTTGTTTCCGCCACAGAATAAAATATAAAAAAGGTAATTACGACTTTTTCTCACAAATCTGACTTTTTATCTTACAATTGCGTGTTATAAAGTCAGAATTGAGAGATATAAAGTCAGAATTGAGAGATATAAAGTCAGAATTGCGTGATATAAAGTCAGAATTGCGTGATATAAAGTCGTAATTGTGTGTTATAAAGTCAGAATTGAGAGATATAAAGTCAGAATTGCAAGATATAGTCAGAATTGAGAGATATAAAGTCAGAATTGCGTGATATAAAGTCAGAATTGCGTGATATAAAGTCAGAATTGAGAGATATAAAGTTAGAATTGAGAGATAAAGTCAGAATTGAGAGATATAAACTCAGAATTGAGAGATATAAACTCAGAATTGCGTGATATAAAGTCGTAATTGCATGTTATAAAGTCAGAATTGAGAGATATAAAGTCAGAATTGCGTGATATAAAGTCAGAATTGAGAGATATAAAGTCGTAATTGAGAGATATGAAGTCAGAATTGAGAGATATAAAGTCAGAATTGAGAGATATAAAGTCAGAATTGAGAGATATAAAGTCGTAATTGAGAGATATAAAGTCAGAATTGAGAGATATAAAGTCATAATTGCGTGTTATAAAGTCGTAATTGCGTTATAAAGTCAGAATTGCGTGTTATAAAGTCAGAATTGAGAGATATAAAGTCAGAATTGCGTGATATAAAGTCAGAATTGAGAGATATAAAGTCAGAATTGAGAGATATAAAGTCAGAATTGCGTGTTATAAAGTCAGAATTGCGTGTTATAAAGTCAGAATTGAGAGATATAAAGTCAGAATTGCGTGTTATAAAGTCAGAATTGAGAGATATAAAGTCAGAATTGCGTGATATAAAGTCAGAATTGAGATATAAAGTCAGAATTGCGAGATATAAAGTCAGAATTGAGAGATATAAAGTCAGAATTGCGTGATATAAAGTCAGAATTGCGTGATATAAAGTCAGAATTGAGAGATATAAAGTCAGAATTGCGTGATATAAAGTCAGAATTGCGTGATATAAAGTCAGAATTGAGAGATATAAAGTCAGAATTGCGTGATATAAAGTCAGAATTGAGATATAAAGTCAGAATTGAGAGATATAAAGTCATAATTGCGTGATATAAAGTCAGAATTGAGATATAAAGTCAGAATTGAGAGATATAAAGTCAGAATTGCGTGATATAAAGTCAGAATTGCGTGATATAAAGTCAGAATTGAGAGATATAAAGTCTTAATTGTGTGTTATAAAGTCAGAATTGAGAGATATAAAGTCGTAATTGCGTGTTATAAAGTCAGAATTGCGTGATATAAAGTCAGAATTGAGAGATATAAAGTCAGAATTGCGTGATATAAAGTCAGAATTGAGATATAAAGTCAGAATTGCGTGATATAAAGTCAGAATTGCGTGATATAAAGTCAGAATTGCGTGATATAAAGTCAGAATTGAGAGATATAAAGTCATAATTGCGTGTTATAAAGTCAGAATTGCGTGTTATAAAGTCAGAATTGCGTGATATAAAGTCAGAATTGAGAGATATAAAGTCATAATTGCGTGTTATAAAGTCAGAATTGCGTGTTATAAAGTCGTAATTGTGTGTTATAAAGTCAGAATTGAGATATAAAGTCAGAATTGCGTGTTATAAAGTCAGAATTGCGTGTTATAAAGTCAGAATTGAGAAAGTCGTAATTGCGTGATATAGTCAGAATTGAGAGATATAAAGTTGCAATTGTGTTATAAAGTCAGAATAACCAAGCAAAAAGATTTTTTTAAATATTTAAAAATCTGGATGTTTTGAACGTTCAAATAACATTGAGAAATAATGAATGGGAAGTTTCTCAGAACACGTTTTTGTAATCTGAGACCATATAATACAATTCCACACACGATTAAACACTCCCCAATTAAACATTCATGATCTTTGCAAAGAACCATTCTAATCAAAACTGAAATGTTATATCTTGTCAAGGACTTTAGAGTCATTCAGAGAATACATTTCTCATCCTGTGCAAGTTAATAAGTAACATGAGTAACTATGCGAAATCACTGACGTGTCTCTCCATCTGTGTTGATGCTTTTGTCTTTTGAGACATCAGAATAATTCTGACGAGTCTTTCATCTCACCAAACACACAGATGAAAGGATCAACATTATCATATCAAAAACAGAGCATGAGCTTTAGTGTAAATGTCCCCAGAAAGCTTCAGACATGATGTTTTGTGAGAAACAGTCGTTTGCACATGATTATTTGATTTGTTTGCACGTGTATTAAAGATAGCAGAAAAACAAAGCTGGAGTCTTGTAGCTCATGTGTTACGCTCCTGATTACACATTTGTCTTCCTGTAAAATAGACTTATTAATGAATAGAAATTTAAATGCATATTGACGACTCGTGGGTTTTTTTTACACTAAAATGACTATTAAAAAGCTAAATCTGCCCTAACGTTAAAAGGAAAATAAAGGAAATACTTCAATGCAAGACTGAAAAATAAACAGTATTCACTCTGAAACTGCTAGTAAATTTCACAAATAATTACTAATAATTACATTTTTTTTTTACAAAACATACTCTAAATCATTTTGTATAGTGTACACTACCATTCAAAAGTTTGATTTGAATTGTTTTAATGTTTTTAAAAGAAGTCTCTTCTGCTCACCAAAGCTGCATTTATATGATCAAAAATTCAGTAATATTGTTAAATATTATGTCAATTTAAAATAGCTGTTTTCTATGTGAATATATAGTAAAGTGTAATTTATTCCTGTGATCAAAGCTGAATTTTCAGCATCATTACTCCAGTCTTCAGTGTCACATGATCCTTCAGAAATCACTATAATATGATGATCTGATGCTCAAGAAACATTTATGATAATTATCATTGTTGAAAACAGTCATTTTTGTCAATGTCAATGCATTTTATTTTTCAGGATTCTTTGGCGAATAGAACGTTTTTTATTTGAAATAGAATCTTTTGTAACTTTACTGTCACAATTTAACGCGTCCTTGCTGAATTAAAGTATTAATGTCTTTCACACTCACATCTTTTCTCACATTTGCTCCCCCACAGGTGGTTTAACCAATACCAGCAACCCAGATGGAGATGCTACTCGTTTATTTGATGGTTGTTGTAATGGCGTTGAAAGCCCAGAAGATCCAAGTTTGTCCCAAGCGGTGCATCTGCCAAGTTCTGTCCCCCAATCTGGCAACCTTGTGTGATAAAAAGGGTCTGTTGTTTGTCCCTCCAAACATCGACCGACGCACCGTCGAACTCAGACTGGGGGACAATTTCATCACGGGAATCAAGCGCAAGGACTTCGCCAACATGACCAAACTGGTGGACCTGACTCTCTCGAGGAACACGATAGGCTCCGTCACGCCTCACGCTTTCAATGACCTTGAAAACCTGCGCGCGCTTCACCTGGACAGCAACCGCTTGACGCATATAACGAACGATACGTTTAGCGGCATGTCAAAGCTTCACCATCTAATCCTCAATAATAACCAGCTCACACACATCCATATAGGAGCGTTTAACGACCTCCTGGCTCTTGAAGAGCTCGATTTATCCTACAACAACTTGGAAAGCGCGCCTTGGATCGCTATCCAGCTCATGGTTAGCTTGCATACTTTAAACATGGATCATAACATGATTAACTACATCCCTGAAGGAACGTTCTCCGGGCTTCAGAAGCTCAAGCGACTGGACGTCACGTCTAATAAGTTGCATAAGCTTCCGCCCGATCCGGTTTTCCAGCGCGCAGGAGTTCTTGCTACATCAGGCGTTTTGGGTCCGTCATCGTTCGCGCTGAGTTTCGGAGGAAACCCGCTGCATTGTAACTGCGAGTTGCTGTGGCTCCGACGGCTACGGCGCGAGGACGATCTTGAGACGTGTGCGGCGCCACAACATCTCGCCGGACGCTATTTCTGGACCGTTTCCGAGGAGGAGTTCTTGTGCGAGCCGCCGCTAATCACTCGACACTCGCAAGAAACCCGTGCGCTTGAAGGCCAACAGGTTTCTTTACGCTGTAAAGCCCGTGGAGACCCGGATCCCGTCATACACTGGATCGCTCCCGACGGGAGGCTAGTGTTCAACTCCAGTCGAACCGTCGTCCACACGGACGGAACGCTGGATATTCTGATTAGCACGGTGAAGGACTCGGGATCTTTTACTTGTGTTGCATCAAACCCGTCTGGGGAGGCTCAGCAAACGGTGGATCTGACCATCACTAAGCTTCCGCATTTCACCAACGACACCAGTTTGGTCCAGGAGCCGGACCCGGGATCCTCCGATATCGCAACTTCTGCCAAGACCGAAGCCGGTTCTTCAATAGGCAACACTAAGGGAGGACAGGAGAAGAGAGTTCTGATATCTGAAATCACTGCTTCTTCGGCTCTGGTGAAGTTCAACTTTCAGCGGAATATTCCCGGGATTCGGATGTTCCAGGTCCAATACAACGGCACTTACGACGACTCTTTAGTGTACAGGTAAGAATGTTGGTTTAGAAACACCTTTTAGGCAAGACACTGCATGCAAAACTAGTTTTTTCATGCACTGGTCAATTTTGAGTTTTGCTTTTATAAAATACACTTTTATCCCACTTTATCTATTTGCATCTGTAGATTTCCATTGCTCAACATATCTATTCTAAATGCATTGAATTAACTGAGATAGTAGAAAGATATTTATTAGTTAAAATTTTGATCCTATTCACCCGTATTTATCTATTTGCATCTGTATATTTCTATTGCACTACATATCTTTGAAGGTTTTTATCTCCACTTCAGCAGCACTTATACACACCAACATTTACAGGTTTATTCCTATCTATATTTCGAAGGTTTTTACTGAGGGGTTTGTTTATATATCATTCACATCATATTTATTTAACATTTTATTGCTAAAAACATGGCGAATATGTATTTTTCTGTCTGTTGACAGTATTTTCTGATTTATGGAGTGATAAAAAGAGAAATCCAAAATCCCCTCTATAAAAACCTTTAACTCGAATATGTCAGTAAAATCAAACAATAATTTTTAACCTGGCTTTATCCAATCCTCAGATTTATGTTCTGGAACTTGGTGCATATTTAATTAGATAATGCCTCATTTGCGTATTTAAACATAACATTTCAGAAAACTTGTAATACAAAAGACTTTGTGATTCTAAATGCATTGCATTAACTGAGATATTAGAGAGATATCTGTTAGTTACAAGTATTCATTACTTCAATGAGCTCATTGTTTCTGAATTAAATTATTACATTGTTTAAATTAATACATTTTTAGCTAACTGTGATTTTGCATATGTTTATTTCTGAAATACATAACTTAGTTCCTCTGATAACAGATCACTCTAAATTGTAATCTAGACTCATGCATTTTCTGTAAAGCTGCTTTGAAACGATGTGTATTGTGAAAAGCGCCATACAAATAAATGTCAATTGAATTGAAGTTACATTTTTTATCCTATTCACCTATAGTCTCTTGCCTTAAATAATGCAGTGTTTCAGAGAGCTGTGAATATTGCACATAAATTAAAACAACACAAGAGTCTGGGGCCCCGTCCACACTACTGCGTTTTAGCTGCGTATTAGAACTGATCTCCGTCCACATTAAAACGACACCTTGGTGGATCACGTCACCATTCTCCTACACTGGGCGTGCGCGTGCCGGTGTAAACAGGAATCAGATTGACTATTCCTCAGATTTCGCTGAGGTTGATAAGTGCCGATCTGGACATTCAGAAGTTTTCGCACCATTCTTCAGGAACTACAACTTCATTGATAAAATTATCCCACCATGCGCTGGTTCTTCCCGGCAAAACCGACGCTCCATGTACGGTCGATTCCGCCGCTGCACACGGGAACTGTCACAGATCGCTGGAATAATAGCTTGCCTCCGGCCGCATGTAGGCAGTTATAGCATTGTGAAATGCAGAATTTACTTGCACTAACGTAACTGGTAGTCCAGGCTGTTGTTGTGCGTTTTCTTCCATTGTATGACACCCAATCAGAGAGTCGAGCGTGAGCCTCTGCGTCATCGTTTCTAAAGTCCTCCGTTTTGACCCGTCTTCACTAAAACGCCCTCCGGAGATTCAAAACGCAAAACGGGGTCGGCAGCGTTTCTAAACTTCTCCGTTTTAGGTCTTCGTTTTTGCCGTTTTAGTGTGGACGGGAGGTGCAAACGTAGCAAAAGGTCTGCGTTTCTAAACTAAAAGGTAGTAGTGTGGATGGGACCTGATCTGCTAAAGCTTCTTTATGTAACTTCCATAAGTTGTTTGAGTCACGTACGACAGGTTTGTGATGTGTATTTGGTGAAACAGCCTTCTCGCCTCCCAAGCAGCTCAGCTGGCCATACGGACTATAAAAATGATGTTGGAGGATAGAAGAAAGTGCATAAACTGAGCAGCAGTAATATTAACGGTCTGGAGGGTTTCAGCGGCTCATGAAGGGAGATGTGGCTCTGGGTTTGGGAACGAGAGAGATGCTGTTGCTTTATGGCTTTATGACTATATTCTCTGCCCTGCCGAACTGCAGATAAGCTTCTCAAAATCACCCTCAGATGAGGAGTAGGGTTGGGAACATTTTATATTATCGAAGTAAATATTATCGAATATTATCGAAGTAAACTTTATAAAGTTTTGCTCCGTTAATGTTCCTCACAGGTGCATTCTTCTGCCTCCACAGACAGAAAGCACTAAAATGCAATGCAATGTTTCCTCAATTGCTACAGCGTGACCAGTGATTTTCCCGAATTAATGAGTTGATTTGTTTTAATGATTCAAATATATACAGCGGAATGAGAAGTCTCACCAATTCCTGAACGAATTACTCCTCTGAGCTGTTTTTTTGGTAAATAAAACTATTTACTGTTATCCCGTTAGACGCAGTTACTGATTGGTTAGTTCATGATAGCATGTTGGTAAAGATACACATTATTTGTTTTGTCTGTCGTACTTTCCTATTATTATTTAATTTATAGTTAAAACCTATCATTGGACTGTATTTATGCTGCCGCTAAAAATATTAGGTGTGTTGACAGACTTCTTATGGAATTTATCCAACTAAAATTAAAAATTATAAAATAATAAATCAAATTCTCAAAACAGTTGCTCAAATGATGAATCAAATGTTTTTGTAATACTTGTTTAAAAGTGATTTGCCATCAAATCATCATTTACAATTGGACTTTAATTTCTGTCTCTTTTTTCTTCCTCAAAGGGTTTTTTATTAAATTCTGTACTATTACAAAGATAATATACTAATAATAATAATTTGTTTTGTCGTTTTCATTTGTTTTGTAGCTTATTATTATTTAATTTATAGCTAAAAAGAAAATGGATAAGTCGTTAAAACATCTATTTAAACACCTTTTTATGGAAGTTTCTCCTGTTAAAAATAAAATAGTAAATCAAATATCCAGATCCTCAAATAATCCATTTCTCAAAAACAGACGCACAAATAATAATTCAAATGGTTTTGTTCAATGGACTTTGAAAATTGATTTATAATTTTTTTCAGAAAGACACTGCAGGCGAGACTTTGTTTTTTACATCCCCAGATAAACTGCACTTGTTTATTGCACATTTTCTATTCGCATCTGTAGATTCAAATTACAATGCGTGTCTTTAAAGGCCGTGACTCACATGACAAAACATTTCGCTAACTTTCTCATTAAGTTTTGAAAACGTTATTTCTGAATGTTCTCTGAATATTCAAAACATTCTTTTTTTTAAACGTTTCAAAAACATTTTGGCTATGCAAATGTTAAGTCAAGTCATCTTTATTCATACAGCGCTTTTTACAATAGATTGTTTCAAAGCAGTTTTACAGAAATAACAGGAAAATAATGCAACAAAGTTTGCTTCTAGAAGAAAATAGTGTCACAATCCAGCTAATGTAAGTTCAGTGATGGTTCATTTTTGTTGTAATAAAAAAGTTATTAATTTAGTTCATTTATATACTGTATATATAGCCGCTCTGGAGAAACAAAAGGAAGTATCATACTTCAAACATTATAGGAACGTTACTTTTGAATGTTCTCTGAATGTTCTGAAACAGGCAGTAACATTTCAGAAAAACGTTCCATGAACGATGTATAAATAATGTTTTAACATTATTAAAGACCAGATAACTTTGAACAAACGTTCTATAAATGTTACTAAGAGAACATTTGTTCATAACTTTGAGAGAACCTAAATAAATCAAATTATCAAAATCAATACTCAAATAATAATTCAAATGGTTTTGTTGGACATGATATGATTTATCATTTTTCTCACCATTTGCAATTGCACTGATCTTCCTCTTGTTTCCTTCCTCAAAAGGGCTAAACGAATTCTTCCAATTAATTAATCCCAAACAAGATCATACGATGAACATCTTATTATTTCTGTTGTCAAGTTGTTTTCCAAATGACGAACTATACACTCCACCGTCTAGTAGTGTAATTTTATACGGTTATTTTGTCATTCAATGTCGTTTTTCGGTTAATTAAGTGCGTCATCCGAGTATTTAAAGTGCACTTTTTCTTTCTGGAATTTTCACTACTCACCCAATTTATATTACAAAATGGTACACGAATTGTGACGCACCTTCAGTGTTAAACTAGCTTTGCACTTTCATTAGTGTACATGTTTGTTGATTGCTGTTTCTCTCTTTGCAGAATGATTCCTCCAACCAGTAAAAGCATCACGGTCAACAATCTGGCGGCAGGCACGATGTACGACCTCTGCGTTCTGGCGATCTACGACGACGCCATGACCACGCTAACGGCCACGCGCGTGGTGGGCTGCGTTCACTTCTCCACAGAGCCACAATACATGCGCTGCCACTTCATGCAGTCGCAGTTCCTCGGTGGCACCATCGTGGTGATCATCGGCGGAGTCATCGTAGCATCAGTGCTGGCGTTCATCATCTTCCTCATCGCGCGCTACCGCGTGTGCCAGCCCGACGGCGCGGATAAAGGAGTGGAGCTAGGCGTCATGCGCTCGCAGTCTCAGGTTTGCGGCGTCATCAAGTCCGTGTCCAAGCAGATTCTGGGTCCGGATGCGTGTCGGAAAGTGTCGCCGGAGTCGGAAACGATCCCGGCTAAACCGTCAAATTGCACCGTTAGCACATCCGCGGCTAGCCATAGCTGGCATCCGGCGTCCCCGAGTCCATTGCGTTCGGTGCGCGACACGCAAATCAACATAGAGCCGCCGGACAACTCCAACAAGAACAACTCGGCTAAGGTTCGTCATCCCACCGTACGCGCGTACTCGACTATGGTAACGCCGGCGTCCCGAAGAGCAAAGCTCCAGAACCTCCACCAGTATAAAACGGTGCCGGTGGGATGTGTTCATGTTAGCCGGCGTCACTCCCTTAACGTAGAGACATATAAACACCCGTATACGGGTCTGAAGCATCCGTCCGCGAGCCTGAGTCACTCCAAATGCAGTTTATCCGTGAGCGGGGGGGATATTCCCAAGATGGCCGCCGGCGAGAGACCGAGATCAGCTCTGACCCAGTCGGAGTCGGTTCTGGAAAGCACATTATAATGGAGGATTTTGCACTTCACTTCTGTGGTTTTTGAATAGTGTTCCAGGGACACCTTATGTGTGTATTACACTGCAAATGATCCGTCATGTTTTTTTCAGCACAAATATCTAAACATTCTTAAATCAAGATATTTAGTGGAGAAGACGCAAAATTGCTGAAAAATCCATCAAAATCAAGTGAGTTTGAGCTTAAAAGAAGAACAAATATCTGCCAATGGGATCAGAAAAATCATTTTAACTCAAAGAGAAAATTATTTTTCTGACCCCATTGGCAGATATTTGTTCTTCCTTTAAGAAGATTTTCATACATCTTTAAAGAGGTGGTTGATTATGATTTCACTTTTCTAACTTTAGTTAGTGTGTAATGTTGCTGTTTGAGCATAAACAACATCTGCAAAGTTACGACACTCAAAGTTCAGAGCAAAGGGAGATATTTTCTTTGACAGAAATCACTTTTTAAGGACTACAACAAACGGCTGGTAGGAACTACACGACATTTTAGTGACATCACTAACCCTAAAATTTACATAAACCCAACCTCGAGAACACGATTTACAGATTATCATGACAGAATATGCTAATCAATGACTAAAAGATAGTTAACTCCACATAAGCAACATAAATTCATCAACTAGCCACTCAGAAATGTCCTGTTGCTCTACATGTTGTCACTTCTTCTTGAGTCTCTCCATCATTGCCCTGTTTGAACATTAAAGGCTAAAAGGTTTCAGTGTGTGTATGTGTGTGTGTGAGGTAATCGGAGCTGCTAACACACACACACACACACATGCGTTTTTGCTCACCCTCAAAAAGTGACGATTTTAACATACTATATAAAATTATCTGTTGGGTATTTTGAGCTAAAACTTCACACACACACTCTGGGGACATCAGAGACTTATTTTACATCTTGTGAAAAGGGCATTATACCCCCCCTTTAAGACTTAATATCTTCAGTCATGTTTCTTCTCCAGTAAATGTATCTTGGTTAAAGAATGTTTAGATGTTTGTGCTGGAAAACCAGACAGAAACTCTGAGGAAGATCATCATGTTTGCGGTGTACAGTCTCAGACAGTCGAGTGGCAGACTTTAAGATCGGACACAGATCGAAAGTACAATGGACAAGCCGATGTTTTTTAAGCACAAATTAAATACTGTTTCCTGCATATAGTAAAATAATACTATGACTTGTATATTTCTTTGTTTTATGGAATAATACTGACACTGCATACAAACATGTTACGTTGTGTAAAATAAAATGTGAAAATGATTCATGTGTTCTTGTGACATTTATATGTTAATTGTGACTTGCAATTCGTCGTGCTTTCGAAATAAATTTGTTTTCTAATGAGAGTTAAATTTCCAGCTGAAATGTTTTAATACATAAATCAACTGATTCACGATGAGAACTGATGATTTTTAAGAATCTGAGATGATGCCTCACACATTTTGTTTACGTTCCCATTAAGTTATGAAAATATTATTTCTTAATGTTTAAAATATTTTTTTCTTGATTATTGTTAACTTTTACGTTAGTCGTTGGTGTGAACGGGCCTTTTATTGAACATGGCATTTTTACATTTAACAAGGAACATGACTTTTAAAAGTTCTCTGAAACGTTTCAGAAAACCTCCATGAACGCTTTATAAATAACCATTTTGTGCGTTTTGAGAGCATTAAAACACCAGAAGAACGTTTGTTCATAACTTTTGAGAGGTAGAAATGGCTTTTGCAATCAGCTGCAGTTTTTCCATTTGACATTTAAAAGGAAATGCTACAAATCTCACTGTAAAATGGCACTTCGGATCAAACGCACTCTTTAAGAGGCGAAGACGACGGTGTTTCTGATGAAGCAGGACGTCTCGCAGTGAAAGCCTGCAGCACTGAATGCTGGGTAATTATTTTTAGAAGTGTTAATCCTTGCGTTCCTCAGGAGACCGAGAGGCGAGATCCTGTATTTGTTCAAAGAAACGTTGAGAAAGCGATGAAAGACGAGCAGTTTCAGTCGACGACACTGAAGGTTAAAGACCGAGTCCGTGTGTGTGTGTGATTGTCACGGTGAATGAGTCACAGGATTATGAGCTTGTTTAAATGAGCCTGCGATGTCGATTAATGACTCATTAATTGGTGCCCATCAGGTCTTTTCCATCATTATCGATATTAAAATGAGATTGAGTCCTGAAGGTTCACATCAGTAAAAGATGATCTTCATAAACGGAGATTAACATCAACAGAGCTTACATTTAATCTATTGTTTTTAAAAGAAAAGATGTAATTACCATGTAGGGCAAAGTTCAACATTTTTATGACGTGAGATTAATTGATTTGCATAAGCTCCCATTTCAGTTAGTGCATTAGTTTCCTTGAACTGACTACACTATTTTTTGCATATTTTGGAAGATTATTGGATGGTTTTACAAGAAAATAGCATTTCAGTCTTACTACTTAAAAATGTCATGTTTAATTGAATATGTTCATTGCCGTTAATTTTTAATTGCTTGAAGTTTACAAATTTAGTTACAGCATTTATTAAAATCCCCCTTTAGCCAATCATTGTATCACTTAAAACTTATATTTGATCACCAAAATTATATATTTAAATGTTTTTTCTTCACGCCTTAAAATATCTTGAATGTAACTCGACACCCTCGCCTCATTTAGTATACGCGGTTCTATGAATATGCAAATAAGCCCCGCCTCCACTCACTCAGAGATCCACTCGTTGACGATCACACGTTGATCTGATTGGTTACAAGGTAGTTTGTGACGTCAGAAACACCAGCGATTTCAAACCGTGTTTTTGAGACTGTCTTTGGTTCACTGCAGTTTTAAGGAGAAAATACTCAGCAATGCTGTCGACTTATGAATTTACACATGGTTTGTCTTAAAGCGTATTAAAAACACCACATATAAACAACATAAAAAACTTGATATCACCACAGGGGGACAAAAAAATGTTCATGTTTAAAATACAATTCATTGTATGTTCATGTTAATTCACAGTGCATTAACTAATGATGTATTGAAACTAACATTAATATTATTGGTTACACTTTACTATAAAGTTAATTAGTTAACAGGAATTAAGAATGAACAATATTTCTACAGCATTTATTAATCTTAGTTAATATTAATTGCAACATTTACTAATACATCATTAAAATTAAAGGTTGTATTTGTTAACATTAGTTAATGCACTGTGAACTAACATGAACAGCTAGATTTTTATTATCATTAACAAATATTAATAAATACTGTAACAAATGTATTGTTCATTGTTAGTAAATACATTAACTAATGTAACCTTACTGTAAAGTGTTACATTTCTTCAGCTATAGTATGTGATGTCACGCATTAAAAGACATATTTTCAATGTTAAAACTACAAAAATCACAAAAGATTTGAAGAAAAAAGTGTTTCCGGGTCCCTTTAAATCGCTGACATTTACTATGATAAATCATTATATGTGTGAATTGATCAGTATGTTATATAGTTTAATACCTGCAACATTTTCAAAATGTATTTTTTGAAATCAGGCCCAGATCCTGGAATCACATGGGCATTTTCAAAAAATAAATTTCGATTTCCTGCGCAGTTTATATGATTTTTAATAAAGTGCAAGGGAAGCAATCTTTAATGTTTACTCTTAGGCTTCATCATCAGACTCTGCATTATTAACGAGGCAATTAATGACGAGGACGGCGAATAAACGACTGATTCTAGACATCTCCAGAATCTTCATACCTGTGCATAGATATTATAAACAAAGGATTATAATATGCGCAGAAGCAATCCCAAGTGTGTTCATTATTAATGGAGGCAAACGTGGTTTGAACGAACATCCTCGTTAATATTGAATGTGATTAGTGGCGGTGAATACAGAGAGAGAGAGAGACACGCACACACACACGCACACACACACGCACACAGAGAGAGAGAGACACGCACACACACACGCACAGAGAGAGAGAGAGACACGCACACAGAGAGAGAGACACGCACACACACACAGAGAGAGAGAGACACGCACACACACACGCACACACACAGAGAGAGAGAGACACGCACACACACACACGCATACAGAGAGAGAGACACGCACACACACACGCACACAGAGAGAGAGACACGCACACACACATGCACAGAGAGAGACACGCACACACACACGCACACAGAGAGAGAGAGACACGCACACACACACGCACACAGAGAGAGAGACACGCACACACACATGCACAGAGAGAGACACGCACACACACACGCACACAGAGAGAGAGAGACACGCACACACACACGCACACAGAGAGAGAGAGACACGCATACACACACGCACACAGAGAGAGAGAGACACGCACACACACACGCACACAGAGAGAGAATTTGAATTTTGAAAAACAAAAATTTATTTTTTACATGAAAAATTTGTATGTATGTGAGCGTGTGTGTGTGTGTTTGTATGTATGTGAGCGTGTGTGTGTGTGTTTGTATGTATGTGAGCGTGTGTGTGTGTGTGTTTGTATGTATGTGAGTGTGTGTGTTTGTATGTATGTGAGCGTGTGTGTGTGTGTTTGTATGTATGTGAGCGTGTGTGTGTGTGTGTGTGTTTGTATGTATGTGAGCGTGTGTGTGTGTGTGTTTGTATGTATGTGAGCGTGTGTGTGTGTGTTTGTATGTATGTGAGCGTGTGTGTGTGTGTATGTATGTGAGCGTGTGTGTGTTTGTATGTATTTGAGCGTGTGTGTGTGTGTTTGTATGTATGTGAGCGTGTGTGTGTGTTTGTATGTATGTGAGCGTGTGTGTGTGTGTTTGTATGTATGTGAGCGTGTGTGTGTTTGTATGTATTTGAGCGTGTGTGTGTGTGTGTTTGTATGTATGTGAGCGTGTGTGTGTGTGTTTGTATGTATGTGAGCGTGTGTGTGTGTGTGTGTTTGTATGTATTTGAGCGTGTGTGTGTTTGTATGTATGTGAGCGTGTGTGTGTGTGTTTGTATGTATGTGAGCGTGTGTGTGTTTGTATGTATGTGAGCGTGTGTGTGTTTGTATGTATGTGAGCGTGTGTGTGTGTGTTTGTATGTATGTGAGCGTGTGTGTGTGTTTGTATGTATGTGAGCGTGTGTGTGTGTGTTTGTATGTATGTGAGCGTGTGTGTGTGTGTTTGTATGTATGTGAGCGTGTGTGTGTTTGTTTGTATGTATGTGAGCGTGTGTGTGTGTGTGTGTGTTTGTATGTGAGCGTGTGAGTGTGTGTGTTTGTATGTATGTGAGCGTGTGTGTGTTTGTATGTATGTGAGCGTGTGTGTGTGTGTTTGTATGTATGTGAGCGTGTGTGTGTGTTTGTATGTATGTGAGCGTGTGTGTGTGTGTTTGTATGTATGTGAGCGTGTGTGTGTGTGTTTGTATGTATGTGAGCGTGTGTGTGTTTGTTTGTATGTATGTGAGCGTGTGTGTGTGTGTGTGTGTTTGTATGTGAGCGTGTGAGTGTGTGTGTTTGTATGTATGTGAGCGTGTGTGTGTGTGTGTGTTTGTATGTGAGCGTGTGTTTGTATGTGAGCGTGTGTGTGTTTGTTTGTATGTATGTGAGCGTGTGTGTGTGTGTGTGTGTGTTTGTATGTGAGCGTGTGTGTGTGTGTGTGTGTGTTTGTATGTGAGCGTGTGTGTGTGTGTGTTTGTATGTATGTGAGCGTGTGTGTGTTTGTATGTATGTGAGCGTGTGTGTGTGTGTTTGTATGTATGTGAGCGTGTGTGTGTGTTTGTATGTATGTGAGCGTGTGTGTGTGTGTTTGTATGTATGTGAGCGTGTGTGTGTGTGTTTGTATGTATGTGAGCGTGTGTGTGTTTGTTTGTATGTATGTGAGCGTGTGTGTGTGTGTGTGTGTGTTTGTATGTGAGCGTGTGAGTGTGTGTGTTTGTATGTATGTGAGCGTGTGTGTGTGTGTGTTTGTATGTATGTGAGCGTGTGTTTGTATGTGAGCGTGTTTGTATGTATGTGAGCGTGTGTGTGTGTGTGTTTGTATGTATGTGAGCGTGTGTGTGTGTGTGTGTTTGTATGTATGTGAGCGTGTGTGTGTTTGTATGTATGTGAGCGTGTGTGTGTGTGTTTGTATGTATGTGAGCGTGTGTGTGTGTGTTTGTATGTATGTGAGCGTGTGTGTGTGTGTTTGTATGTATGTGAGCGTGTGTGTGTTTGTATGTATGTGAGCGTGTGTGTGTGTGTGTTTGTATGTATGTGAGCGTGTGTGTGTGTGTTTGTATGTATGGGAGCGTGTGTGTGTGTGTTTGTATGTATGTGAGCGTGTGTGTGTTTGTATGTATTTGAGCGTGTGTGTGTGTGTTTGTATGTATGTGAGCGTGTGTGTGTGTTTGTATGTATGTGAGCGTGTGTGTGTGTGTTTGTATGTATGTGAGCGTGTGTGTGTGTTTGTATGTATGTGAGCGTGTGTGTGTGTATGTATGTGAGCGTGTGTGTGTGTGTTTGTATGTATGTGAGCGTGTGTGTGTGTTTGTATGTATGTGAGCGTGTGTGTGTGTGTGTTTGTATGTATGTGAGCGTGTGTGTGTGTTTGTATGTATGTGAGCGTGTGTGTGTGTGTTTGTATGTATGTGAGCGTGTGTGTGTGTGTTTGTATGTGAGCGTGTGTTTGTATGTATGTGAGCGTGTGTGTGTGTGTGTTTGTATGTATGTGAGCGTGTGTGTGTGTGTTTGTATGTATGTGAGCGTGTGTGTGTTTGTATGTATGTGAGCGTGTGTGTGTTTGTATGTATGTGAGTGTGTGTGTTTGTATGTATGTGAGCGTGTGTGTGTGTCTGTATGTATGTGAGCGTGTGTGCGTGTTTGTATGTATGTGAGCGTGTTTGTATGTATGTGAGCGTGTGTGTTTGTATGTATGTGAGCGTGTGTGTGTGTGTGTTTGTATGTATGTGAGCGTGTGTGTGTTTGTATGTATGTGAGCGTGTGTGTGTGTGTTTGTATGTATGTGAGCGTGTGTGTGTGTTTGTATGTATGTGAGGAGTGTGTGTGTGTGTTTGTATGTATGTGAGCGTGTGTGTGTGTGTTTGTATGTATGTGAGCGTGTGTTTGTATGTATGTGAGCGTGTGTGTGTTTGTATGTATGTGAGCGTGTGTGTGTTTGTATGTATGTGAGCGTGTGTGTGTGTGTTTGTATGTATGTGAGCGTGTGTGTGTGTGTGTGTTTGTATGTATGTGAGCGTGTGTGTGTGTTTGTTTGTATGTATGTGAGGAGTGTGTGTGTGTGTTTGTATGTATGTGAGCGTGTGTGTGTGTGTTTGTATGTATGTGAGCGTGTGTGTGTGTGTGTTTGTATGTATGTGAGCGTGTGTGTGTGTGTTTGTATGTATGTGAGCGTGTGTGTGTGTGTTTGTTTGTATGTGAGCGAGTGTGTGTGTTTGTATGTATGTGAGCGTGTGTGTGTGTGTGTGTTTGTATGTATGTGAGCGTGTGTGTGTGTATGTATGTGAGCGTGTGTGTGTGTTTGTATGTATGTGAGCGTGTGTGTGTGTGTGTGTTTGTATGTATGTGAGCGTGTGTGTGTGTGTTTGTATGTATGTGAGCGTGTGTGTGTGTGTTTGTATGTATGTGAGCATGTGTGTGTTTGTTTGTATGTATGTGAGCGTGTGTGTGTTTGTATGTATGTGTGTGTGTGTGTTTGTATGTATGTGAGCGTGTGTGTGTTTGTATGTATTTGAGCGTGTGTGTGTGTGTGTGTTTGTATGTATGTGAGCGTGTGTGTGTGTTTGTATGTATGTGAGCGTGTGTGTGTGTGTGTTTGTATGTATGTGAGCGTGTGTGTGTGTGTTTGTATGTATGTGAGCGTGTGTGTGTGTGTGTGTGTTTGTATGTATGTGAGCGTGTGTGTGTGTGTTTGTATGTATGTGAGCGTGTGTGTGTGTTTGTATGTATGTGAGCGTGTGTGTGTGTGTTTGTATGTATGTGAGCGTGTGTGTGTGTGTGTGTTTGTATGTATGTGAGCGTGTGTGTGTGTTTGTATGTATGTGAGCGTGTGTGTGTGTGTTTGTATGTATGTGAGCGTGTGTGTGTGTGTTTGTATGTATGTGAGCGTGTGTGTGTGTGTTTGTATGTATGTGAGCGTGTGTGTGTTTGTTTGTATGTATGTGAGCGTGTGTGTGTGTGTGTGTTTGTATGTATGTGAGTGTGTGTGTTTGTATGTATGTGAGCGTGTGTGTGTGTGTTTGTATGTATGTGAGCGTGTGTGTGTGTGTTTGTATGTATGTGAGCGTGTGTGTGTTTGTATGTATGTGAGCGTGTGTGTGTGTTTGTATGTATGTGAGCGTGTGTGTGTGTTTGTATGTATGTGAGCGTGTGTGTGTGTGTGTGTTTGTATGTATGTGAGCGTGTGTGTGTGTGTTTGTATGTATGTGAGCGTGTGTGTGTGTGTGTTTGTATGTATGTGAGGAGTGTGTGTGTGTGTTTGTATGTATGTGAGCGTGTGTGTGTGTGTTTGTATGTATGTGAGCGTGTGTGTGTTTGTTTGTATGTATGTGAGCGTGTGTGTGTGTTTGTATGTATGTGAGTGTGTGTGTTTGTATGTATGTGAGTGTGTGTGTGTGTTTGTATGTATGTGAGCGTGTGTGTTTGTATGTATGTGAGCGTGTGTGTGTGTGTGTTTGTATGTATGTGAGCGTGTGTGTGTGTGTTTGTATGTATGTGAGCGTGTGTGTGTTGTGTTTGTATGTATGTGAGCGTGTGTGTGTGTTTGTATGTATGGCGTGTGTGTGTTTGTATGTATGTGAGCGTGTGTGTGTGTGTTTGTATGTATGTGAGTGTGTGTGTGTGTGTTTGTATGTATGTGAGCGTGTGTGTGTGTGTTTGTATGTATGTGAGCGTGTGTGTGTGTGTTTGTATGTATGTGAGCGTGTGTGTGTGTGTTTGTATGTATGTGAGCGTGTGTGTGTGTGTTTGTATGTATGTGAGCGTGTGTGTGTTTGTTTGTATGTATGTGAGCGTGTGTGTGTGTGTTTGTATGTATGTGAGTGTGTGTGTGTGTGTTTGTATGTATGTGAGTGTGTGTGTGTGTTTGTATGTATGTGAGCGTGTGTGTGTGTGTTTGTATGTATGTGAGTGTGTGTGTGTGTTTGTATGTATGTGAGCGTGTGTGTGTGTGTTTGTATGTATGTGAGCGTGTGTGTGTGTGTTTGTATGTATGTGAGCGTGTGTGTGTGTGTTTGTATGTATGTGAGCGTGTGTGTGTTTGTATGTATGTGAGCGTGTGTGTGTTTGTATGTATGTGAGCGTGTGTGTGTGTGTTTGTATGTATGTGAGCGTGTGTGTGTATGTATGTGAGCGTGTGTGTGTTTGTTTGTATGTATGTGAGCGTGTGTGTGTTTGTTTGTATGTATGTGAGCGTGTGTGTGTTTGTATGTATGTGAGCGTGTGTGTTTGTGTTTGTATGTATGTGAGCGTGTGTGTGTGTGTTTGTATGTATGTGAGCGTGTGTGTGTTTGTATGTATGTGAGCGTGTGTGTGTGTTTGTATGTATGTGAGCGTGTGTGTGTTTGTATGTATGTGAGCGTGTGTGTGTGTGTTTGTATGTATGTGAGCGTGTGTGTGTGTGTTTGTATGTATGTGTGTGTGTTTGTATGTATGTGAGCGTGTGTGTGTGTGTGTGTGTGTGTGTTTGTATGTATGTGAGCGTGTGTGTGTTTGTATGTATGTGAGCGTGTGTGTGTTTGTATGTATGTGAGCGTGTGTGTGTGTGTTTGTATGTATGTGAGCGTGTGTGTGTTTGTATGTATGTGAGCGTGTGTGTGTTTGTATGTATGTGAGCATGTGTGTGTGTGTTCGTATGTATGTGAGCGTGTGTGTGTGTGTTTGTATGTATGTGAGCGTGTGTGTGTGTGTTTGTATGTATGTGAGCGTGTGTGTGTTTGTTTGTATGTATGTGAGCGTGTGTGTGTGTGTGTTTGTATGTATGTGAGCGTGTGTGTGTGTGTGTTTGTATGTATGTGAGCGTGTGTGTGTTTGTATGTATGTGAGCGTGTGTGTGTGTTTGTATGTATGTGAGCGTGTGTGTTTGTATGTATGTGAGCGTGTGTGTGTGTGTTTGTATGTATGTGAGCGTGTGTGTGTTTGTATGTATGTGAGCGTGTGTGTGTGTTTGTATGTATGTGAGCGTGTGTGTTTGTATGTATGTGAGCGTGTGTGTGTGTGTTTGTATGTATGTGAGTGTGTGTGTGTTTGTATGTATGTGAGTGTGTGTGTGTTTGTATGTATGTGAGCGTGTGTGTGTGTGTTTGTATGTATGTGAGTGTGTGTGTGTGTTTGTATGTATGTGAGCGTGTGTGTGTGTTTGTATGTATGTGAGCGTGTGTGTGTGTGTTTGTATGTATGTGAGCGTGTGTGTGTGTTTGTATGTATGTGAGCGTGTGTGTTTGTATGTATGTATGTGAGTGTGTGTGTGTTTGTATGTATGTGAGTGTGTGTGTGTTTGTATGTATGTGAGCGTGTGTGTGTGTTTGTATGTATGTGAGCGTGTGTGTGTGTGTTTGTATGTATGTGAGTGTGTGTGTGTTTGTATGTATGTGAGTGTGTGTGTGTTTGTATGTATGTGAGCGTGTGTGTGTGTGTTTGTATGTATGTGAGTGTGTGTGTGTGTTTGTATGTATGTGAGTGTGTGTGTGTGTTTGTATGTATGTGAGCGTGTGTGTGTGTTTGTATGTGAGCGTGTTTGTATGTATGTGAGCGTGTGTGTGTGTGTTTGTATGTATGTGAGCGTGTGTGTGTGTGTGTGTGTTTGTATGTATGTGAGCGTGTGTGTGTGTGTTTGTATGTATGTGAGCGTGTGTGTGTGTGTTTGTATGTATGTGAGCGTGTGTGTTTGTATGTGAGCGTGTGTGTGTTTGTATGTATGTGAGCGTGTGTGTGTGTTTGTATGTATGTGAGCGTGTGTGTTTGTATGTATGTGAGTGTGTGTGTGTTTGTATGTATGTGAGTGTGTGTGTGTTTGTATGTATGTGAGCGTGTGTGTGTGTGTTTGTATGTATGTGAGTGTGTGTGTGTGTTTGTATGTATGTGAGCGTGTGTGTGTGTTTGTATGTGAGCGTGTTTGTATGTATGTGAGCGTGTGTGTGTGTGTTTGTATGTATGTGAGCGTGTGTGTGTGTGTGTGTGTTTGTATGTATGTGAGCGTGTGTGTGTGTGTTTGTATGTATGTGAGCGTGTGTGTGTGTTTGTATGTATGTGAGCGTGTGTGTGTGTGTTTGTATGTATGTGAGCGTGTGTGTGTGTGTTTGTATGTATGTGAGCGTGTGTGTGTTTGTATGTATGTGAGCGTGTGTGTGTGTGTGTTTGTATGTATGTGAGCGTGTGTGTTTGTTTGTATGTATGTGAGCGTGTGTGTGTGTGTGTTTGTATGTATGTGAGCGTGTGTGTGTGTTTGTATGTATGTGAGCGTGTGTGTGTGTGTTTGTATGTATGTGAGCGTGTGTGTGTGTTTGTATGTATGTGAGCGTGTGTGTGTGTGTTTGTATGTATGTGAGCTTGTGTGTGTGTGTGTGTGTTTGTATGTATGTGAGCGTGTGTGTGTGTGTTTGTATGTATGTGAGCGTGTGTGTGTGTGTTTGTATGTATGTGAGCGTGTGTGTGTGTTTGTATGTATGTGAGCGTGTGTGTGTGTGTGTTTGTATGTATGTGAGCGTGTGTGTGTGTGTTTGTATGTATGTGAGCGTGTGTGTGTGTGTGTGTGTTTGTATGTATGTGAGCGTGTGTGTGTGTGTGTGTTTGTATGTATGTGAGCGTGTGTGTGTTTGTATGTATGTGAGCGTGTGTGTGTGTGTGTTTGTATGTATGTGAGCGTGTGTGTGTGTGTTTGTATGTATGTGAGCGTGTGTGTGTTTGTTTGTATGTATGTGAGCGTGTGTGTGTGTGTGTTTGTATGTGAGCGTGTGAGTGTGTGTGTTTGTATGTATGTGAGCGTGTGTGTGTGTGTGTGTCTTTGTATGTATGTGAGCGTGTGTGTGTGTGTGTGTTTGTATGTATGTGAGCGTGTGTGTGTGTTTGTATGTGAGCGTGTTTGTATGTATGTGAGCGTGTGTGTGTGTGTTTGTATGTATGTGAGCGTGTGTGTGTGTGTGTTTGTATGTATGTGAGCGTGTGTGTGTTTGTATGTATGTGAGCGTGTGTGTGTGTGTTTGTATGTATGTGAGCGTGTGTGTTTGTATGTATGTGAGCGTGTGTGTGTGTGTGTGTGTTTGTATGTATGTGAGCGTGTGTGTGTTTGTATGTATGTGAGCGTGTGTGTGTGTTTGTATGTATGTGAGCATGTGTGTGTGTGTGTTTGTATGTATGTGAGCGTGTGTGTGTGTGTGTTTGTATGTATGTGAGCGTGTGTGTGTTTGTATGTATGTGAGCGTGTGTGTGTGTTTGTATGTATGTGAGCGTGTGTGTTTGTATGTATGTGAGCGTGTGTGTGTGTGTTTGTATGTATGTGAGTGTGTGTGTGTTTGTATGTATGTGAGCGTGTGTGTGTGTGTTTGTATGTATGTGAGTGTGTGTGTGTGTTTGTATGTATGTGAGCGTGTGTGTGTGTTTGTATGTATGTGAGCGTGTGTGTGTGTGTTTGTATGTATGTGAGCGTGTGTGTGTGTTTGTATGTATGTGAGCGTGTGTGTGTGTGTTTGTATGTATGTGAGTGTGTGTGTGTTTGTATGTATGTGAGTGTGTGTGTGTTTGTATGTATGTGAGCGTGTGTGTGTGTTTGTATGTATGTGAGCGTGTGTGTGTGTGTTTGTATGTATGTGAGTGTGTGTGTGTTTGTATGTATGTGAGTGTGTGTGTGTTTGTATGTATGTGAGCGTGTGTGTGTGTGTTTGTATGTATGTGAGTGTGTGTGTGTGTTTGTATGCATGTGAGCGTGTGTGTGTGTTTGTATGTGAGCGTGTTTGTATGTATGTGAGCGTGTGTGTGTGTGTTTGTATGTATGTGAGCGTGTGTGTGTGTGTGTGTGTTTGTATGTATGTGAGCGTGTGTGTGTGTGTTTGTATGTATGTGAGCGTTTGTATGTATGTGAGCGTGTGTGTGTTTGTATGTATGTGAGCGTGTGTGTGTTTGTATGTATGTGACCGTGTGTGTGTGTTTGTATGTATGTGAGTGTGTGTGTGTTTGTATGTATGTGAGTGTGTGTGTGTTTGTATGTATGTGAGTGTGTGTGTGTTTGTATGTATGTGAGCGTGTGTGTGTGTGTTTGTATGTATGTGAGTGTGTGTGTGTGTTTGTATGTATGTGAGCGTGTGTGTGTGTTTGTATGTGAGCGTGTTTGTATGTATGTGAGCGTGTGTGTGTGTGTTTGTATGTATGTGAGCGTGTGTGTGTGTGTGTGTGTTTGTATGTATGTGAGCGTGTGTGTGTTTGTATGTATGTGAGCGTGTGTGTGTGTGTTTGTATGTATGTGAGTGTGTGTGTGTTTGTATGTATGTGAGCGTGTGTGTGTGTGTTTGTATGTATGTGAGCGTGTGTGTGTGTTTGTATGTATGTGAGCGTGTGTGTGTGTTTGTATGTATGTGAGCGTGTGTGTGTTTGTATGTATGTGAGCGTGTGTGTGTGTTTGTATGTATGTGAGCGTGTGTGTGTTTGTATGTATGTGAGCGTGTGTGTGTGTGTGTTTGTATGTATGTGAGCGTGTGTGTTTGTTTGTATGTATGTGAGCGTGTGTGTGTGTTTGTATGTATGTGAGCGTGTGTGTGTGTGTTTGTATGTATGTGAGCTTGTGTGTGTGTGTGTGTGTGTTTGTATGTATGTGAGCGTGTGTGTGTGTGTTTGTATGTATGTGAGCGTGTGTGTGTGTGTTTGTATGTATGTGAGCGTGTGTGTGTGTGTTTGTATGTATGTGAGCGTGTGTGTGTGTGTGTTTGTATGTATGTGAGCGTGTGTGTGTTTGTATGTATGTGAGCGTGTGTGTGTGTGTGTTTGTATGTATGTGAGCGTGTGTGTGTGTGTTTGTATGTATGTGAGCGTGTGTGTGTGTGTTTGTATGTATGTGAGCGTGTGTGTGTTTGTATGTATGTGAGCGTGTGTGTGTTTGTATGTATGTGACCGTGTGTGTGTGTTTGTATGTATGTGAGTGTGTGTGTGTTTGTATGTATGTGAGTGTGTGTGTGTTTGTATGTATGTGAGTGTGTGTGTGTTTGTATGTATGTGAGCGTGTGTGTGTGTGTTTGTATGTATGTGAGTGTGTGTGTGTGTTTGTATGTATGTGAGCGTGTGTGTGTGTTTGTATGTGAGCGTGTTTGTATGTATGTGAGCGTGTGTGTGTGTGTTTGTATGTATGTGAGCGTGTGTGTGTGTGTGTGTGTTTGTATGTATGTGAGCGTGTGTGTGTGTGTTTGTATGTATGTGAGCGTGTGTGTGTGTGTTTGTATGTATGTGAGTGTGTGTGTGTTTGTATGTATGTGAGCGTGTGTGTGTGTGTTTGTATGTATGTGAGCGTGTGTGTGTGTTTGTATGTATGTGAGCGTGTGTGTGTGTTTGTATGTATGTGAGCGTGTGTGTGTTTGTATGTATGTGAGCGTGTGTGTGTGTTTGTATGTATGTGAGCGTGTGTGTGTTTGTATGTATGTGAGCGTGTGTGTGTGTGTGTGTGTTTGTATGTATGTGAGCGTGTGTGTTTGTTTGTATGTATGTGAGCGTGTGTGTGTGTTTGTATGTATGTGAGCGTGTGTGTGTGTGTTTGTATGTATGTGAGCTTGTGTGTGTGTGTGTGTGTGTTTGTATGTATGTGAGCGTGTGTGTGTGTGTTTGTATGTATGTGAGCGTGTGTGTGTGTGTTTGTATGTATGTGAGCGTGTGTGTGTGTGTTTGTATGTATGTGAGCGTGTGTGTGTGTGTGTTTGTATGTATGTGAGCGTGTGTGTGTGTGTGTTTGTATGTATGTGAGCGTGTGTGTGTGTGTGTGTGTGTTTGTATGTATGTGAGCGTGTGTGTGTGTGTTTGTATGTATGTGAGCGTGTGTGTGTGTGTGTGTTTGTATGTATGTGAGCGTGTGTGTGTTTGTATGTATGTGAGCGTGTGTGTGTGTGTTTGTATGTATGTGAGCGTGTGTGTGTGTGTTTGTATGTATGTGAGCGTGTGTGTGTTTGTTTGTATGTATGTGAGCGTGTGTGTGTGTGTTTGTATGTGAGCGTGTGAGTGTGTGTGTTTGTATGTATGTGAGCGTGTGTGTGTGTGTTTGTATGTATGTGAGCGTGTGTGTGTGTTTGTATGTGAGCGTGTTTGTATGTATGTGAGCGTGTGTGTGTGTGTTTGTATGTATGTGAGCGTGTGTGTGTGTGTGTTTGTATGTATGTGAGCGTGTGTGTGTTTGTATGTATGTGAGCGTGTGTGTGTGTGTTTGTATGTATGTGAGCATGTGTGTTTGTATGTATGTGAGCGTGTGTGTGTGTGTGTGTGTTTGTATGTATGTGAGCGTGTGTGTGTTTGTATGTATGTGAGCGTGTGTGTGTTTGTATGTATGTGAGCGTGTGTGTGTGTGTTTGTATGTATGTGAGCGTGTGTGTTTGTATGTATGTGAGCGTGTGTGTGTGTGTGTGTGTTTGTATGTATGTGAGCGTGTGTGTGTTTGTATGTATGTGAGCGTGTGTGTGTGTTTGTATGTATGTGAGCATGTGTGTGTGTGTGTTTGTATGTATGTGAGCGTGTGTGTGTGTGTGTTTGTATGTATGTGAGCGTGTGTGTGTTTGTATGTATGTGAGCGTGTGTGTGTGTTTGTATGTATGTGAGCGTGTGTGTTTTGTATGTATGTGAGCGTGTGTGTGTGTGTTTGTATGTATGTGAGTGTGTGTGTGTTTGTATGTATGTGAGCGTGTGTGTGTGTGTTTGTATGTATGTGAGTGTGTGTGTGTGTTTGTATGTATGTGAGCGTGTGTGTGTGTTTGTATGTATGTGAGCGTGTGTGTGTGTGTTTGTATGTATGTGAGCGTGTGTGTGTGTTTGTATGTATGTGAGCGTGTGTGTGTGTGTTTGTATGTATGTGAGTGTGTGTGTGTTTGTATGTATGTGAGTGTGTGTGTGTTTGTATGTATGTGAGCGTGTGTGTGTGTTTGTATGTATGTGAGCGTGTGTGTGTGTGTTTGTATGTATGTGAGTGTGTGTGTGTTTGTATGTATGTGAGTGTGTGTGTGTTTGTATGTATGTGAGCGTGTGTGTGTGTGTTTGTATGTATGTGAGTGTGTGTGTGTGTTTGTATGCATGTGAGCGTGTGTGTGTGTTTGTATGTGAGCGTGTTTGTATGTATGTGAGCGTGTGTGTGTGTGTTTGTATGTATGTGAGCGTGTGTGTGTGTGTGTGTGTTTGTATGTATGTGAGCGTGTGTGTGTGTGTTTGTATGTATGTGAGCGTTTGTATGTATGTGAGCGTGTGTGTGTTTGTATGTATGTGAGCGTGTGTGTGTTTGTATGTATGTGACCGTGTGTGTGTGTTTGTATGTATGTGAGTGTGTGTGTGTTTGTATGTATGTGAGTGTGTGTGTGTTTGTATGTATGTGAGTGTGTGTGTGTTTGTATGTATGTGAGCGTGTGTGTGTGTGTTTGTATGTATGTGAGTGTGTGTGTGTGTTTGTATGTATGTGAGCGTGTGTGTGTGTTTGTATGTGAGCGTGTTTGTATGTATGTGAGCGTGTGTGTGTGTGTTTGTATGTATGTGAGCGTGTGTGTGTGTGTGTGTGTTTGTATGTATGTGAGCGTGTGTGTGTTTGTATGTATGTGAGCGTGTGTGTGTGTGTTTGTATGTATGTGAGTGTGTGTGTGTTTGTATGTATGTGAGCGTGTGTGTGTGTGTTTGTATGTATGTGAGCGTGTGTGTGTGTTTGTATGTATGTGAGCGTGTGTGTGTGTTTGTATGTATGTGAGCGTGTGTGTGTTTGTATGTATGTGAGCGTGTGTGTGTGTTTGTATGTATGTGAGCGTGTGTGTGTTTGTATGTATGTGAGCGTGTGTGTGTGTGTGTTTGTATGTATGTGAGCGTGTGTGTTTGTTTGTATGTATGTGAGCGTGTGTGTGTGTTTGTATGTATGTGAGCGTGTGTGTGTGTGTTTGTATGTATGTGAGCTTGTGTGTGTGTGTGTGTGTGTTTGTATGTATGTGAGCGTGTGTGTGTGTGTTTGTATGTATGTGAGCGTGTGTGTGTGTGTTTGTATGTATGTGAGCGTGTGTGTGTGTGTTTGTATGTATGTGAGCGTGTGTGTGTGTGTGTTTGTATGTATGTGAGCGTGTGTGTGTTTGTATGTATGTGAGCGTGTGTGTGTGTGTGTTTGTATGTATGTGAGCGTGTGTGTGTGTGTTTGTATGTATGTGAGCGTGTGTGTGTGTGTTTGTATGTATGTGAGCGTGTGTGTGTTTGTATGTATGTGAGCGTGTGTGTGTTTGTATGTATGTGACCGTGTGTGTGTGTTTGTATGTATGTGAGTGTGTGTGTGTTTGTATGTATGTGAGTGTGTGTGTGTTTGTATGTATGTGAGTGTGTGTGTGTTTGTATGTATGTGAGTGTGTGTGTGTTTGTATGTATGTGAGCGTGTGTGTGTGTGTTTGTATGTATGTGAGTGTGTGTGTGTGTTTGTATGTATGTGAGCGTGTGTGTGTGTTTGTATGTGAGCGTGTTTGTATGTATGTGAGCGTGTGTGTGTGTGTTTGTATGTATGTGAGCGTGTGTGTGTGTGTGTGTGTTTGTATGTATGTGAGCGTGTGTGTGTGTGTTTGTATGTATGTGAGCGTGTGTGTGTGTGTTTGTATGTATGTGAGTGTGTGTGTGTTTGTATGTATGTGAGCGTGTGTGTGTGTGTTTGTATGTATGTGAGCGTGTGTGTGTGTTTGTATGTATGTGAGCGTGTGTGTGTGTTTGTATGTATGTGAGCGTGTGTGTGTTTGTATGTATGTGAGCGTGTGTGTGTGTTTGTATGTATGTGAGCGTGTGTGTGTTTGTATGTATGTGAGCGTGTGTGTGTGTGTGTGTGTTTGTATGTATGTGAGCGTGTGTGTTTGTTTGTATGTATGTGAGCGTGTGTGTGTGTTTGTATGTATGTGAGCGTGTGTGTGTGTGTTTGTATGTATGTGAGCTTGTGTGTGTGTGTGTGTGTGTTTGTATGTATGTGAGCGTGTGTGTGTGTGTTTGTATGTATGTGAGCGTGTGTGTGTGTGTTTGTATGTATGTGAGCGTGTGTGTGTGTGTTTGTATGTATGTGAGCGTGTGTGTGTGTGTGTTTGTATGTATGTGAGCGTGTGTGTGTGTGTGTTTGTATGTATGTGAGCGTGTGTGTGTGTGTGTGTGTGTTTGTATGTATGTGAGCGTGTGTGTGTGTGTTTGTATGTATGTGAGCGTGTGTGTGTGTGTGTGTTTGTATGTATGTGAGCGTGTGTGTGTTTGTATGTATGTGAGCGTGTGTGTGTGTGTTTGTATGTATGTGAGCGTGTGTGTGTGTGTTTGTATGTATGTGAGCGTGTGTGTGTTTGTTTGTATGTATGTGAGCGTGTGTGTGTGTGTTTGTATGTGAGCGTGTGAGTGTGTGTGTTTGTATGTATGTGAGCGTGTGTGTGTGTGTTTGTATGTATGTGAGCGTGTGTGTGTGTTTGTATGTGAGCGTGTTTGTATGTATGTGAGCGTGTGTGTGTGTGTTTGTATGTATGTGAGCGTGTGTGTGTGTGTGTTTGTATGTATGTGAGCGTGTGTGTGTTTGTATGTATGTGAGCGTGTGTGTGTGTGTTTGTATGTATGTGAGCATGTGTGTTTGTATGTATGTGAGCGTGTGTGTGTGTGTGTGTGTTTGTATGTATGTGAGCGTGTGTGTGTTTGTATGTATGTGAGCGTGTGTGTGTGTTTGTATGTATGTGAGCATGTGTGTGTGTGTTTGTATGTATGTGAGCGTGTGTGTGTGTGTGTTTGTATGTATGTGAGCGTGTGTGTGTTTGTATGTATTTGAGCGTGTGTGTGTGTGTTTGTATGTATGTGAGCGTGTGTGTGTGTGTTTGTATGTATGTGAGCGTGTGTGTGTGTGTTTGTATGTATGTGAGCGTGTGTGTGTGTTTGTATGTATGTGAGCGTGTGTGTGTGTGTTTGTATGTATGTGAGCGTGTGTGTGTGTGTTTGTATGTGAGCGTGTGTGTGTGTGTTTGTATGTATGTGAGCGTGTGTGTGTGTGTTTGTATGTATGTGAGCGTGTGTGTGTTTGTTTGTATGTATGTGAGCGTGTGTGTGTGTGTGTGTGTGTGTTTGTATGTATGTGAGTGTGTGTGTTTGTATGTATGTGAGCGTGTGTGTGTGTGTGTGTGTGTTTGTATGTATGTGAGCGTGTGTGTGTGTGTTTGTATGTATGTGAGCGTGTGTGTGTGTTTGTATGTATGTGAGCATGTGTGTGTTTGTATGTATGTGAGCGTGTGTGTGTGTGTTTGTATGTATGTGAGCGTGTGTGTGTGTGTTTGTATGTATGTGAGCGTGTGTGTGTGTTTGTATGTATGTGAGCGTGTGTGTGTTTGTTTGTATGTATGTGAGCGTGTGTGTGTGTGTTTGTATGTGAGCGTGTGAGTGTGTGTGTTTGTATGTATGTGAGCGTGTGTGTGTGTGTGTTTGTATGTATGTGAGCGTGTGTGTGTGTTTGTATGTGAGCGTGTTTGTATGTATGTGAGCGTGTGTGTGTGTGTTTGTATGTATGTGAGCGTGTGTGTGTGTGTGTTTGTATGTATGTGAGCGTGTGTGTGTTTGTATGTATGTGAGCGTGTTTGTGTGTGTTTGTATGTATGTGAGCGTGTGTGTTTGTATGTATGTGAGCGTGTGTGTGTGTGTGTGTGTTTGTATGTATGTGAGCGTGTGTGTGTTTGTATGTATGTGAGCGTGTGTGTGTGTTTGTATGTATGTGAGCATGTGTGTGTGTGTTTGTATGTATGTGAGCGTGTGTGTGTGTGTGTTTGTATGTATGTGAGCGTGTGTGTGTTTGTATGTATTTGAGCGTGTGTGTGTGTGTTTGTATGTATGTGAGCGTGTGTGTGTGTGTTTGTATGTATGTGAGCGTGTGTGTGTGTTTGTATGTATGTGAGCGTGTGTGTGTGTGTTTGTATGTATGTGAGCGTGTGTGTGTGTGTTTGTATGTGAGCGTGTGTGTGTGTGTTTGTATGTATGTGAGCGTGTGTGTGTGTGTTTGTATGTATGTGAGCGTGTGTGTGTTTGTTTGTATGTATGTGAGCGTGTGTGTGTGTGTGTGTGTTTGTATGTATGTGAGCGTGTGTGTGTGTGTTTGTATGTATGTGAGCGTGTGTGTGTTTGTATGTATGTGAGCGTGTGTGTGTGTGTTTGTATGTATGTGAGCGTGTGTGTTTGTATGTATGTGAGCGTGTGTGTGTGTGTGTTTGTATGTATGTGAGCGTGTGTGTGTTTGTATGTATGTGAGCGTGTGTGTGTGTGTGTTTGTATGTATGTGAGCGTGTGTGTGTTTGTATGTATGTGAGCGTGTGTGTGTGTGTTTGTATGTATGTGAGCGTGTGTGTGTGTGTGTTTGTATGTATGTGAGCGTGTGTGTGTTTGTATGTATGTGAGCGTGTGTGTGTGTTTGTATGTATGTGAGCGTGTGTGTGTGTGTGTTTGTATGTATGTGAGCGTGTGTGTGTTTGTATGTATTTGAGCGTGTGTGTGTGTGTTTGTATGTATGTGAGCGTGTGTGTGTGTGTTTGTATGTATGTGAGCGTGTGTGTGTGTTTGTATGTATGTGAGCGTGTGTGTGTGTGTTTGTATGTATGTGAGCGTGTGTGTGTGTTTGTATGTATGTGAGCGTGTGTTTGTATGTATTTGAGCGTGTGTGTGTGTGTTTGTATGTATGTGAGCGTGTGTGTGTGTGTTTGTATGTGAGCGTGTGTGTTTGTATGTATGTGAGCGTGTGTGTGTGTGTTTGTATGTATGTGAGCGTGTGTGTGTTTGTTTGTATGTATGTGAGCGTGTGTGTGTGTGTGTGTTTGTATGTATGTGAGTGTGTGTGTTTGTATGTATGTGAGCGTGTGTGTGTGTTTGTATGTATGTGAGCGTGTGTGTGTGTGTGTGTGTTTGTATGTATGTGAGCGTGTGTGTGTTTGTATGTATGTGAGCGTGTGTGTGTGTGTTTGTATGTATGTGAGCGTGTGTGTGTTTGTATGTATGTGAGCGTGTGTGTGTGTGTGTTTGTATGTATGTGAGCGTGTGTGTGTGTGTTTGTATGTATGTGAGCGTGTGTGTGTGTGTGTTTGTATGTATGTGAGCGTGTGTGTGTGTGTTTGTATGTATGTGAGCGTGTGTGTGTGTGTGTTTGTATGTATGTGAGCGTGTGTGTGTTTGTATGTATTTGAGCGTGTGTGTGTGTGTGTTTGTATGTATGTGAGCGTGTGTGTGTGTTTGTATGTATGTGAGCGTGTGTGTGTGTGTTTGTATGTATGTGAGCGTGTGTGTGTGTGTGTGTGTGTGTTTGTATGTATGTGAGCTTGTGTGTGTGTGTGTGTTTGTATGCCTCGAGTGAGTTAGCGTAGTGTGATTGCGTAGTGCTACGTCACACGTAGGCTCACTATTGGCCGACGCTGGTCATGTGTGTGACGTACAACACAGAAGCGCTGCGCTGTTACACTAGTGAACTCACTCGAGGCCCACAGAGAACGAACTCAATAGTTGAAATAAAGTTGTTATTTTTGTTTGTTTTTGCGCACAAAAAGTATTCTCGTCGCTTGATAAACTTAAGATTGAGTCACTGTAGTCACTTGGACTATTTTAACGATGTCTTTAATGACTTTTCGAGGAACCAGTTTCAATCCCTTAGAAGCCTATGGAGGAGTGATCCAGCTCTCAGATTTAATCACAAATATCTTAATTTGTGTTCTGAAGATGAACGAAGGTCTTACGCGGTTGAACAACATGAGCGAGAGTAATTACTGACAGAATTTACATTTTTGGGTGAACTATCCCTTTAATGTGGGGACACATTTCACGTGAGAGCAAGGTTACATCATGTTACCTTGTAAGATACATTGTTGCAGTTTTACGTGTGTGAACGTCATGGCAACATACAACACAAAGTAGGCTACCTCACGCGGAAAACACTTAACGTAACGTGTAAATGAGTGTAACTAAAGTAAATCAAGCAAGCTAGTATGCATATTGCATAGGCCACGAAGTGTTGACGAAATAACACATTAGCGTACCGGAGGGAATAACATGGAATTTTTCACAGAAAACTTCTTGCACAAAATAAATTCAAGTACTTTCAAGGACCTGTATCTATGTATGTTTATTTTCAAAAACTTTCCAGGGCCTTGAAATCTTTTTCTCATATTCACAAACTTTCAAGGATTTCAAGGACCCGTGGGAACCCT
This sequence comes from Gila orcuttii, assembly GCA_026230005.1. Lineage (NCBI taxonomy): Eukaryota > Metazoa > Chordata > Actinopteri > Cypriniformes > Leuciscidae > Gila > Gila orcuttii. The sequence goes on along the minus strand of JAPDVR010000012.1, from coordinate 803,542 downwards.
GGAGAGAGAATGTGTGTTTTCTGTGTGTGTGAGAGAGAGAGCATGTGTGTGTGTGTGTGTGTGTGTTTTTTCTGTGTGAGAGAATGTGTGTGTGAGAGAGGGAATGTGTTTTCTGTGTGTGTGTGTGTGAGAGAGAAAGAAAGAATGTGTGTGTGTGTGTTTTTTCTGTGAGAGAATGTGTGTGTGAGAGAGAATGTGTGTGTGTGTGTGTAACAGCTGATGCCACAAAAGATTCGCATGGAAAACCCGTGAAACACCATCTGAGCGTTTCAGCCTGATGTGGATATTATAAACTGGAGACATTCATCAGTCAAATAATATCATCGCTAATCAGAGATCGTACACACGCATCGCTAATCAGAGATCGTACACACGCATCGCTAATCACAATATTTTGAGATCGTATGGAATATTATGGAATAGTTTGTGATGTGAGTTAATCACTGATGCTCTTATCAACGGATACATCGATGGGATCGAACACTAAGCAGTTATTTTAGCTCCTGTGTGTGTGTGTGTGTGTGTGTGTGTATGCTGCTCTGCATGTCTGTTACCGTGGCAACATATTTCTGCATGTAAAATCACATTAAAAAATGCAGCAGAGACAGAAACGCTTCCCCATCACAGACACACTTCTGAACACAGAGAGAAGAATCAGGGTGAATATTCCTGCAGAAGAGAGAGAGTTAACACATGACTGGATAAACACACACACACACACTCACTGGACTGACAGCAGCTGCATATCAAGCAGCCAATCAGTGAACCAGATGCTGAAATACCACACACACTCTGTTTGTTTGTGTGTGAGTGAGCAGCGTTTGGTCTTCAGGAACTATTAATCTTGTGTAATGAAAGCGTGTCGCTCCAGAAAGAGGAATCCTGTCATTACACCCATGAAGATCAGCTGACCTGATGCTGACGAACGAGACCGATCGAGTCCTGCGATGCTGACCACTGCAGCTCCACACACACACACACGATCATGTTCAGTGTGTGAGGTCTGATGTTCACACAGGACTGCAGAAACACATGAGCATCTGAAGTGTCTCAGCTGAAGGACATAATACATTATTTATCAGCTTTAATATATCGGCAAAATTTACTTATCGGGCCGATAACGATAACATTATACGTGAACATATATCAGGCATCACTAGAATTTTCTTAAAAAAATAAAATGACAAAAACACTAAAAATCTACATACAGTCAAACCAAAATATATTCAGACGTCTTCAACATTTCTCACATTATCACAGTTTATTCGTTAGAAAATGGTAATAAAATAAGAGTTATGAACTCAGTTGATATTTGACTGGTTTTGTGCGTCCTTCTGTTAGACTCTCACACATGAATTATGTTGAATATCTGTCAGCTGTTAAATTTAACTACACAATTAGATAATACCAGTTTAGCTCAACCAATCACCAAGCAATGCTTCATGTTGTTCAGTCTGTGGTGTAAAAAGATGCATTAGTTATTAAAGAAAAAACACTTCAGCAAAACATGATCAGCTCAAAGTGTCCCAATCATTTTTGGTCCCATATTTTTAATGGTAGTCGCTGTATGAAGAATATTTGTGTATAATATGTCACAGTTTACTTTATTTTGCTCTCCTCACTTACATAAATGAACTATAGTGTCCTGCACTCACTAGTGAAAATGATATCTGGTGTCTGAATATTTTTTTGCTTTGACTGCATGTATGAATAAATACTATAATATTATATAGCCGAAATAACACTGAACTCCAAAAGCTGCTGTCTGTTTATTGTAAAGTGGTTGAAAGCTCCATTTAATGTCATTTTGATTCCATGAAATCAGAGTTTCCCTCTTTAATGGTAGTTGCTGAAATACAGGCGAGGTGTAAATATTAACAAAGGATAGTTCATGGTTCAGACCTTCACAATACATTCTAAGAAAGAAAAGAAAGGACAGGTAACACTGCAGTTTACCGCGGTGAACTGATGCGGTGCGATCGACTCCACATGATCCCGACAGCCGTTCCACACACACACACACACACCAGATCACCACAGAAGCGTACGCATCGTTTACACGCATCATCACCCAGTCTGTCATAAACTCTCAGGTCGCATTACGAAGCATATCCCAAAAATAAGTGTACAATATGCACACTTGGAGAAATAGAAAATTAAAAGCTATATATTTATGAAGCCCAGAGACTGAAGTAAAAGTGGGAAAAATTAAGATGTTCTGGTTCTCATCATCATCATCATCATCTGTGGAAGCGTTTGAACGCAGGGCTGCGAGCGGTCCGCTAGCTCAGTCTGTAACGGGGCGCCAGGCTGTCGCACGAGTTCATTGGCTGCTCTTGGCTTTGGCGTGTGTGAGGATGTGTGATTTGAGGTTGGTGGACTGAGCAAACTTTTTATTGCAGCCGTCGAACGGGCAAACGTAGGGCCGGTCGCCGGTGTGTATTCTGACGTGTGTCCGCAGGTTAAAGTCCAGCGAGAAGCGCTTCCCGCAGCCCTCGAACGTACACTACACGAGAGAGAGGACAGGCGTCACACACCACAAGAGTTTCAAACATCACCGTATCAAAGCAGCTTCACTGTGTAAACATGAGGAGCGAGAAACCGCAACATTGAGGGGTCAGAATACATGATTAAGAGCAGGTAACGGAAATTAAAGGGAACACAATACATCAAAATGTAAATGCTTAAAGGATTAGTTCACTTCAGAATCAAAATGTCCTGATAATTTACTCTCCCCCACATCATCCAAGATGTTCACGCGTTTCTTTCTTTCTTCAGTCGAAAAGATTGAGGAAAACACTCCAGGATTTTCTCCATATAGTGACTTCAATGGAGTCCAACGGGTCGAAGGTCAGAATGTGAGTTTCAGTGCAGCTTCAAAGTCTCGACACGATCCAGCTGAGGAATAAGAGTCTGATCTACACAAACCAGCGACAATTATAACAAAATAAACATTTATATACTTTTAACCACAAATTCTCGTCTTGCACGAGCTGTGATTGAAAGGTCACACGTGTTCTGGTTCAGAAATGTAAAGTAGAGCGAAAAACTCTACCTTTACCTTTTATTAATTTTTATTTTTGTAAATGGTGTTTGACTTAGTCTTTGCAAACACTAGGCCTGTACTTACGCCTACGTCACGCTTGACCTTTCAACCTGATTACGTAATGTGTGGCGCATCACAGCTCGTGCAAGATGAGCATTTGTGGTTATAAGTATATAAATGTTTATGCTCATCAGTCTTTCGGGTGAGACGTTAAACCGAGGTTGTGACTCTCTGTGGTCATTAAAAATCCCATGGCACTTCTGGTGAAGAGTAGGGCTGTAACCCGCTGTCCTGGACACATTCCCTCCTAATAATCCCCATCCACTGGACTCTCTATCACTCTCTCTCCTCTCCACCTGTGTGTGTGTGAGAGAGAGTGTGTGTGTGTGTGTGTGTGTGTGTGTGTGTGTGTGTGTGTGTGGTACTGTGGCTTCATTCATTCACTATTTTGTTATAAATGTGCGCTGGTTTGTCTAGATCAGACTCTTATTCCTCGGCTGGATCGTGTCGAGACTTTGAAGCTGCACTGAAACTCACATTTGGACCCGTTGGACTCCATTGAAGTCACTATATGGAGAAAACTATATCCTCAAAATCCTTCATTTCTTTTTGACTAAAAAAAGAAAGACATGAACATCTTGGATGATGTGGGGGAGAGTAAATTATCAGGAAAAATTGCATCAATATTAAGGTATATATTCAATAGTTATAGACTCATCTCAATTCAGTTTGAATTGGATCAGAACCTTTCACTGGCTACGTTTACAAGCAACCAAATAATCTGTTCGTAATGGGATTGACGGCTCAATCGCACTGAAAAACCTTCATGCAAACGCCTTAATCGATCCCAATGAAATTTCGATCGGATTGAAAGACGTGTTTATTCCTTTTCTAATCCAATCAAGAGAACATTTAAACACTTGATCGGATTGAAAACCGAAACTGAAAGGACTGCGTATGTGCAATGACGTAGAAATACCATAGTGACGTAGAAATAGCGTAATGAAGTAGAAATAGTGTAATGACGTAGAAACAGTGTAATGACGTAGAAATAGTGTAATGACGTAGAAATAGCGTAATGAAGTAGAAATAGTGTAATGAAGTAGAAATAGTGTAATGAAGTAGAAATAGTGTAATGACGTAGAAATAGTGTAATGACGTAGAAACAGTGTAATGACGTAGAAATAGCGTAATGAAGTAGAAATAGTGTAATGAAGTAGAAATAGTGTAATGAAGTAGAAATAGTGTAATGACGTAGAAACAGTGTAATGACGTAGAAATAGCGTAATGAAGTAGAAATAGCGTAATGAAGTAGAAATAGTGTAATGACGTAGAAATAGTGTAATGACGTAGAAATAGTGTAATGACGTAGAAATAGTGTAATGACGTAGAAATAGTGTAATGACGTAGAAATAGTGTAATGAAGTAGAAATAGTGTAATGACGTAGAAATAGTGTAATGACGTAGAAATAGTGTAATGACGTAGAAATAGTGTAATGAAGTAGAAATAGTGTAATGACGTAGAAATAGCGTAATGAAGTAGAAATAGTGTAATGACGTAGAAATAGTGTAATGAAGTAGAAATAGTGTAATGACGTAGAAATAGTGTAATGACGTAGAAATAGTGTAATGACGTAGAAATAGCGTAATGAAGTAGAAATAGTGTAATGAAGTAGAAATAGTGTAATGACGTAGAAATAGCGTAATGAAGTAGAAATAGTGTAATGACGTAGAAATACCATAGTGACGTGGAAATAGCGTAATGAAGTAGAAATAGTGTAATGACGTAGAAATAGCGTAATGACGTAGAAATAGCGTAATGAAGTAGAAATAGTGTAATGACGTAGAAATAGTGTAATGACAGAAATAGTGTAATGACAGAAATAGTGTAATGACGTAGAAATAGTGTAATGAAGTAGAAATAGTGTAATGACGTAGAAATAGTGTAATGAAGTAGAAATAGTGTAATGAAGTAGAAATAGTGTAATGAAGTAGAAATAGTGTAATGACAGAAATAGTGTAATGAAGTAGAAATAGTGTAATGACGTAGAAATAGTGTAATGAAGTAGAAATAGTGTAATGAAGTAGAAATAGCGTAATGAAGTAGAAATAGTGTAATGACGTAGAAATAGTGTAATGACGTAGAAATAGTGTAATGACGTAGAAATAGCGTAATGAAGTAGAAATAGTGTAATGACGTAGAAATAGTGTAATGAAGTAGAAATAGTGTAATGACGTAGAAATAGTGTAATGAAGTAGAAATAGTGTAATGAAGTAGAAATAGTGTAATGACGTAGAAATAGTGTAATGAAGTAATGAAGTAGAAATAGTGTAATGAAGTAGAAATAGTGTAATGACGTAGAAATAGTGTAATGACGTAGAAATAGTGTAATGACGTAGAAATAGTGTAATGAAGTAGAAATAGTGTAATGAAGTAGAAATAGTGTAATGAAGTAGAAATAGCGTAATGAAGTAGAAATAGTGTAATGAAGTAGAAATAGTGTAATGAAGTAGAAATAGTGTAATGAAGTAGAAATAGTGTAATGAAGTAGAAATAGTGTAATGAAGTAGAAATAGTGTAATGAAGTAGAAATAGTGTAATGAAGTAGAAATAGTGTAATGAAGTAGAAATAGCGTAATGAAGTAGAAATAGCGTAATGAAGTAGAAATAGTGTAATGAAGTAGAAATAGCGTAATGAAGTAGAAATAGTGTAATGACGTAGAAATAGTGTAATGACGTAGAAATAGTGTAATGAAGTAGAAATAGTGTAATGACGTAGAAATAGTGTAATGAAGTAGAAATAGTGTAATGACGTAGAAATAGCGTAATGAAGTAGAAATAGTGTAATGAAGTAGAAATAGTGTAATGAAGTAGAAATAGTGTAATGACGTAGAAATAGCGTAATGAAGTAGAAATAGTGTAATGACGTAGAAATAGCGTAATGAAGTAGAAATAGTGTAATGACGTAGAAATAGTGTAATGACGTAGAAATAGTGTAATGAAGTAGAAATAGTGTAATGACGTAGAAATAGTGTAATGAAGTAGAAATAGTGTAATGACGTAGAAATAGCGTAATGACGTAGAAATAGCGTAATGACGTAGAAATAGTGTAATGACGTAGAAATAGTGTAATGAAGTAGAAATAGTGTAATGAAGTAGAAATAGTGTAATGACGTAGAAATAGCGTAATGAAGTAGAAATAGTGTAATGACGTAGAAATAGTGTAATGACGTAGAAATAGCGTAATGAAGTAGAAATAGTGTAATGACGTAGAAATAGTGTAATGACGTAGAAATAGTGTAATGAAGTAGAAATAGTGTAATGACGTAGAAATAGTGTAATGACAGAAATAGTGTAATGACAGAAATAGTGTAATGAAGTAGAAATAGTGTAATGACAGAAATAGTGTAATGACGTAGAAATAGTGTAATGACGTAGAAATAGTGTAATGACGTAGAAATAGCGTAATGAAGTAGAAATAGTGTAATGAAGTAGAAATAGTGTAATGAAGTAGAAATAGCGTAATGAAGTAGAAATAGCGTAATGAAGTAGAAATAGTGTAATGAAGTAGAAATAGTGTAATGAAGTAGAAATAGTGTAATGAAGTAGAAATAGTGTAATGAAGTAGAAATAGCGTAATGAAGTAGAAATAGTGTAATGACGTAGAAATAGCGTAATGAAGTAGAAATAGTGTAATGACGTAGAAATAGTGTAATGAAGTAGAAATAGTGTAATGAAGTAGAAATAGTGTAATGACAGAAATAGTGTAATGACAGAAATAGTGTAATGAAGTAGAAATAGTGTAATGACGTAGAAATAGTGTAATGAAGTAGAAATAGTGTAATGACGTAGAAATAGTGTAATGAAGTAGAAATAGTGTAATGAAGTAGAAATAGTGTAATGACGTAGAAATAGTGTAATGACGTAGAAATAGCGTAATGACGTAGAAATAGTGTAATGACATAGAAATAGCCTAATGAAGTAGAAATAGTGTAATGAAGTAGAAATACCACAGTGACGTAGAAATAGCGTAATGAAGTAGAAATAGTGTAATGACGTAGAAATAGCGTAATGAAGTAGAAATAGTGTAATGACGTAGAAATAGTGTAATGAAGTAGAAATAGTGTAATGAAGTAGAAATAGTGTAATGACGTAGAAATAGTGTAATGAAGTAGAAATAGTGTAATGAAGTAGAAATAGTGTAATGACGTAGAAATAGTGTAATGACGTAGAAATACCATAGTGACGTAGAAATAGCGTAATGAAGTAGAAATAGTGTAATGACGTAGAAATAGCGTAATGAAGTAGAAATAGTGTAATGACGTAGAAATAGTGTAATGAAGTAGAAATAGTGTAATGACGTAGAAATAGCGTAATGAAGTAGAAATAGTGTAATGAAGTAGAAATAGTGTAATGAAGTAGAAATAGTGTAATGAAGTAGAAATAGTGTAATGACGTAGAAATAGCGTAATGAAGTAGAAATAGTGTAATGAAGTAGAAATAGTGTAATGAAGTAGAAATAGCGTAATGAAGTAGAAATAGTGTAATGACGTAGAAATAGTGTAATGAAGTAGAAATAGCGTAATGAAGTAGAAATAGTGTAATGAAGTAGAAATAGTGTAATGAAGTAGAAATAGCGTAATGAAGTAGAAATAGTGTAATGACGTAGAAATAGCGTAATGAAGTAGAAATAGTGTAATGACGTAGAAATAGTGTAATGAAGTAGAAATAGTGTAATGAAGTAGAAATAGTGTAATGACAGAAATAGTGTAATGACAGAAATAGTGTAATGAAGTAGAAATAGTGTAATGACGTAGAAATAGTGTAATGAAGTAGAAATAGTGTAATGACGTAGAAATAGTGTAATGAAGTAGAAATAGTGTAATGACGTAGAAATAGTGTAATGACGTAGAAATAGCGTAATGACGTAGAAATAGCGTAATGACGTAGAAATAGCGTAATGACGTAGAAATAGTGTAATGACATAGAAATAGCGTAATGACATAGAAATAGCGTAATGACGTAGAAATAGCGTAATGAAGTAGAAATAGCGTAATGAAGTAGAAATAGTGTAATGAAGTAGAAATAGTGTAATGACGTAGAAATAGCGTAATGACGTAGAAATAGCGTAATGAAGTAGAAATAGTGTAATGACGTAGAAATAGCGTAATGACGTAGAAATAGCGTAATGACGTAGAAATAGCGTAATGACGTAGAAATAGTGTAATGACATAGAAATAGCGTAATGAAGTAGAAATAGTGTAATGACGTAGAAATAGCGTAATGACGTAGAAATAGTGTAATGACGTAGAAATAGTGTAATGACGTAGAAATAGCGTAATGAAGTAGAAATAGTGTAATGACGTAGAAATAGTGTAATGACATAGAAATAGCGTAATGACATAGAAATAGCGTAATGAAGTAGAAATAGTGTAATGACGTAGAAATAGCGTAATGACGTAGAAATAGTGTAATGACGTAGAAATAGTGTAATGACGTAGAAATAGCGTAATGAAGTAGAAATAGCGTAATGAAGTAGAAATAGTGTAATGACAGAAATAGCGTAATGACGTAGAAATAGCGTAATGACAGAAATAGTGTAATGACAGAAATAGTGTAATGACATAGAAATAGCGTAATGAAATAGAAATAGCGTAATGACATAGAAATAGCGTAATGACATAGAAATAGTGTAATGACATAGAAATAGTGTAATGACGTAAAAATAGTGTAATGACAGAAATAGTGTAATGACGTAGAAATAGCGTAATGACAGAAATAGCGTAATGACGTAGAAATAGCGTAATGACAGAAATAGCGTAATGACGTAGAAATAGCGTAATGACGTAGAAATAGCGTAATGACGTAGAAATAGTGTAATGACAGAAATAGTGTAATGACATAGAAATAGCGTAATGACCTAGAAATAGCGTAATGACATAGAAATAGCGTAATGACGTAGAAATAGCGTAATGACGTAGAAATAGTGTAATGACGTAGAAATAGTGTAATGACAGAAATAGTGTAATGACATAGAAATAGTGTAATGACGTAGAAATAGTGTAATGACGTAGAAATAGTGTAATGACGTAGAAATAGTGTAATGACAGAAATAGTGTAATGACATAGAAATAGTGTAATGACGTAGAAATAGTGTAATGACAGAAATAGTGTAGTGACGTAGAAATAGTGTAATGACGTAGAAATAGTGTAATGACAGAAATAGTGTAATGAAGTAGAAATAGCGTAATGACGTAGAAATAGTGTAATGACGTAGAAATAGTGTAATGACAGAAATAGTGTAATGACATAGAAATAGTGTAATGACGTAGAAATAGTGTAATGACAGAAATAGTGTAATGACGTAGAAATAGTGTAATGACAGAAATAGTGTAATGACATAGAAATAGTGTAATGACGTAGAAATAGTGTAATGACAGAAATAGTGTAATGAAGTAGAAATAGTGTAATGACGTAGAAATAGTGTAATGACGTAGAAATAGTGTAATGACATAGAAATAGCGTAATGACGTAGAAATAGCGTAATGACGTAGAAATAGCGTAAAGACGTAGAAATAGCGTAATGACGTAGAAATAGTGTAATGACGTAGAAATAGTGTAATGACAGAAATAGTGTAATGACGTAGAAATAGTGTAATGACGTAGAAATAGTGTAATGACGTAGAAATAGTGTAATGACAGAAATAGTGTAATGACGTAGAAATAGCGTAATGACGTAGAAATAGCGTAATGACGTAGAAATAGCGTAATGACGTAGAAATAGTGTAATGACCGAAATAGTGTAATGACGTAGAAATAGTGTAATGACGTAGAAATAGTGTAATGACAGAAATAGCGTAATGACGTAGAAATAGCGTAATGACGTAGAAATAGCGTAATGACGTAGAAATAGCGCAATGACGTAGAAATAGCGCAATGACGTAGAAATAGCGTAATGACGTAGAAATAGCGTAATGACATAGAAATAGCGCAATGACGTAGAAATAGTGTAATGACATAGAAATAGCGTAATGACGTAGAAATAGCTCAATGACGTAGAAATAGTGTAATGACAGAAATAGCGTAATGACGTAGAAATAGCGTAATGACGTAGAAATACCATAGTGACGTAGAAATAGCATAATGACGTAGAAATAGCATAATGACGTAGAAATAGCGTAATGACGTAGAAATAGCGTAATGAGGTAGAAATAGCGTAATGATGTAGAAATGGCGTAATGGCGTAGAAATACCGTAATGATGTAGAAATACCGTAATGATGTAGAAATAGCGTAATGGCGTAGAAATACCATAATGATGTAGAAAAAGCGTAATGATGTAAAATTGTGTAATGATGTAGAAATAGCGTAATGACGTAGAAAAAGTGCAATGACGTGGAAATAGCGTAATGATGTAGAAATAGCGTAATGACGTAGAAATAGCGTAATGACGTAGAAATAGCGTAATGGCGTATGATAGGGGTGTAACGGTACATGTATTCGTATTGAACCGTTTCGGTTCGATGCTTCCGGTTCGGTACGCATACAAACCGAACGATTCCTTGGACCATTTTTCCTGCCGACAAAATCTGCGCTGGCGCGACTACCACATTTGAATTCGCCACTGAAGTAATAACATCGCTGCGAGATCTAGTGAGAAGCATTTTCACATTTCTCCGTTATTAACTGTAGATCTCTATTAGATCAAACAGCGCTGACGTGGAAACCAGGAGAAACATTGTGCCGTGAATGAACTAGTAATACTTTACGTCCACAGTCCAGCAACATTCACCATGGATTTAATATAGTAACACTAACTGTAACCAGTTTGGCTGGAATAGTGAAATGCTTTCAAGTACTTCACACATCTTTTTTCAGCACTTCAAAACTCAAATATTATATAAATAAATATATATTTAAATGTAATTTTTAATGTGATGACCAAAACAATATTTGTTCATCCTTCAAAGATTACCCCCATTTATAAACCTGAAAGTATGTAGGAAAACTTATTTAAAAAAATATTTTTTCTTTTAACAAATAGGAAATTTCTCTGGCATTTCTTTCTTTTTGCTGTATCGAAAGCGTACCGAACCGTGACTTTAAAACCGAGGTACGTACCGAACCGTGATTTTTGTGTACCGTTACACCCCTAGCGTATGATGTGCTGAACGAGCTGTTCTCCTGATGAATAAAGTGTGGTATAAACAAGTGTCTCGTCCTCCTATAATCCTGCTTTCTCTGCGTGTGTGAAGTGGAGTAGGACGACACCACCAGTGCTCGCTTCACACACACACGACTGCTTTTGGCCATTTTTTACTGTGTGATCAATATAAGCAGCGGCACGACGGCTCATACACTCATTATCTCCTAATTATGACCAGAAATTAATAAATATTAAGTCTGCTGTTTAAAACAAATAAAGAACTAATGTAGGAGAATAGTTATAATGTGCAAACATCGGGAAACTGTATATTCGTGCATGTCAAAAATATATATTACGATTTGAAGCTTGTGACATAAACACACACATCAACCCGATCACATGTTCAGCGTTCATGTAAACACTACATTCAGAATCATCAATTGGAATCCATTCAGTCCGATTGAAACTAAAGTTGTGCATGTAAACGTAGCCAGTGATCAGTTCTTAAAAGGACCGTGTTTTTCATAGCGTGAAGAACATCTTAATAATCTAAAGCAGGGGTCACTCACTTGAGGATGATCATTTTCAGGGGTTTGGCATCTAAAAGAGAACCTTTGAAGAACCTTTATTTTATAGAGTGCATGATGGCGTACCTGGAAGGGTTTCTCTCCAGTGTGAACCAACTGATGGCGCTTTAATTTGGAGCTCTCCACGAAGGCCTTTCCGCACTCTGCGCACACGTGAACCCGCGGGCCGTGTGTGTGAAGGTGCTTCCTCATGGCTGAATTATCCCTGAACATTTTAGTGCATCCCTGTGAGAAAAACAGCAGGGAAACACCGGTTTGCACACGTCAAGCCTTGATCATATGAAACAAACGGATCGATCCGCTCACCTTGTGTGGACAGGCTATCGTTCTAGGCGCATCGTCCTCCTTGATCTTCCTCGGCTTCATTCTAGACAAACACGATGACAATCACTCTTCAGATATCCCAGACTACCCAGAATGCTCATTAAATTCAGAACATTTCCACCCTTTCTCGATGCAGTTACCCAGTGACACTCTATAGTGACCAATAAAAAGCCCCTCATGTGACCAGTATAACGTTATTCCCCAATCTTAGACTTACCGAACGGGACTACGAGCAAAATGACCGCCACTGTTACCGAAGGGGCTGAGAAACAAAACAACTAACATAGTAAATGTCACGTCAAAACATGCTGCGTCCAAACCATCTCAGAAGACCAACGTCCTATTACTTGCAGTTTAATGTCTTACAAAAAGATAAACATGAATAAAAAAAAAAAAAAGATTTTCACAGAAACTGATATTGGCACTGCATCCACACTAGGGCTGGGTATCGAGTTCGATACTTTTTAGGCACCGACCAAATTGAGTATCAAAAAAATCTTGTTGTTACCAAATTTTGATACTAAGGGATCAATCTCGTCAACGTCAGTGAGCTAATAAGCATGCAGAATGATTGGCTGTGGCGAGGGATCATGGAAAAACACGAGTTTATGTCAATATGCCGATTACGAGAGGCTGTAGTGTGTACGCGTCCCAAACCACATCGATGGAAAAGATGTGGAAAAGATCAAAAGTATGGCTACATTTCACCAGGCTTGATGCTAACAGCACGCAATGCAATGTTTGCGAGAAGATAATTGCTGCCAACTCTGCGAATAGGATACTTGCCTCACAGACATGAGAAAGAGGCGAAAGCTTGAGATTTTTAAACAAACCGATTCGAAAAGAAATACTCTGATTATGTAATCCAAATGAAATGTGAATTTCTCTCTATAGGCACGTGTGTTCGTTATACTGCGGAGATGACGAGTCAGCAACGTCAACACTGACTCAGCAAACACTAGTTTATTAAAAAACAATTAAAATGTATCCTTGCTATACATTCATAATCATTAGGCTACTTTTGCCAGTCATTTGTGGCAAGCTTTATGCGTGAGGCATATATTCCGCCCCCCAGTGGCATATATGAGTTATTGAGTCTGTAAAAAAAGTCAACAAACTGAAAAAGGTTTTTTTTTTTTTTTTTCAGGTAATATTTAATATGATCTTGTTAAAACGGATTTCATAAAATTGGTGTCGAAAAAAGTATCATTCAGGAACCGGTATCGAAGTCAAAGTATCGATATTAATATCAAATTATTTTTTTTAACAATACCCAGCCCTAATCCACACAGATCACAAGCTGACTTGAAAGTTTCATCAGATTCACATCTGAGACAGTAAATAAATACAGGTATGATCTGACAGCTGCACTTTATATATGGGGTGTAACAATATATCATGTCACAATATATCACAATACAAAAATGCAACAATATGTACCGTGGATAGTGATAATATGTTTCGTGGATAGTTCCCCCAAAATTAAAATTACTGTGTGAAAAATTTCAAGTTTACATAGTTTTAGTGTCAGCACTACATTAAAATAATATTTATATATATAATGTTGAATATAAATGTATAATAATGCGATGGGGGAATATTTGAGGGTCCTGATAATGCTAAATGTCTGATGGTACCAGTAAAAAGCGGCCTACATTATTTTAAATTTATCTAGTCAGTGAAAGAGTGCAAGCATATTAGTCTAAAATAATTCTCTATTTTCAGCTTCTAAATCATGAATATTTCTATTCTGGTGTCTCTATTGTCCTGTGTATTTTATATTGAACAATATTATTACAAGATTATTTTCCTGTTATCTCTGTAAAGCTGCTTTGAAACAATCTGTATTGTAAAAAGCGCTATATAAGTAAAGGTGACTTGACAAATCCAAGCCTATTCGTTTACACCCACAATGCAATACCAAATTTTGCATTTTAATCAACAGTTCATTATTGTTTACCTTTTACCATATATCTTGGATTATCGCAATAATAAATATCGTATCGTGAGTTCAGTATCGTGATATGTGTATCGTTACACCCCTACTTTATATCCAAACAGTTCTCTGCCCACATTTTAATATCGGAAGCACTTACTTTGCCCCCGAGTCCAGATTCATTTATGATCCTGATATATGACACACAGCAGGTTACCTTTAAAATGAATCCTGCACATTTAGTGGTTTTATTCAGCAGTGACCGTGAGAGTCTCTGACCTGGCGAACTCTGCCAGCTGTTTCGGGTCTGAAAGATCGATTCCCGGGATTCCTCCAGGCGGGAGTTTCTTCCCAGTCAAGTACTCGGAATAATCAGGAGGAGAGTTTTCCCCGATGATCTGCTCCTCCACCACAGTCTCATGATCGATGTCCTTCTTGTCATCTAAAACACAAAGCCGAATGATTAGCTAAGGGTTCAAAAGAGTCAACGATTCGAAACGTCGTGGAGTTTAATACGCTATCTCCAGTTCTAACGTTACACGAACGACCTCAGCGACTTCAAGCCACTTTTAAACCATTAAAAGTCCAAATAAACACAAACGCGCGATGATTTCTGCTATAAATCTGACATTTGAATCCTTAAACCACATAAAAGTAAATCCGCTGAGGTAAGTTAAGTTAGTTAACACACGCACAGTAGTTCGGTCTTCTTCACAGCTCATTTGAGGTCCAAACGTAAAAAAAAAAAAAAAAAGAAAAAAAAAGTGATCAACCGTTTCGGATTTTTAAATCTAAAGTGGCGCGAGCGCAGCCCACTGAACCTGATGTTTAGACCGCGCGACTGTTTAACAGTATTTAACGGTCTCCTGGAGCCGCAGCGCGCGCGGCCTACACTCAGCATCTGCCGCGCGCTCGCGCCATCTTCAACCCGCTGCACGGTCGCCATGTTTACGGGCCGCCATACTGGACTCGGGGAACATGGCGGCGCCCATCGGCTGATAAAAACATGGCCTCCGTTCAAAACAAAAACACCCGGACCGATGCACTCGCGTTCTCGGCGCGAAGACGTCTCAGAGACGGAAAGGATCGAGGCTGTGTTGCGGACGGACAACGCCCTGCTGGCACTAGAAATAGATTCACTCACTCACCCGATGCCCACATCGTGACGGAGAACTCGCCCTCCAGAGTCTTGATCTGCACCTGCTTCTGCTCCCACTTCCTCCCGCTGGCCTCCGCCGCGCTCAGGTAACTCCGTTTACCCGCTTTCTTCCCCACCGAACCCGCTCTCTTCCCCACCCGCCCCATGGAGCTCTTCCCCGCGACTGTCAGCAGAGTCTGGCCGATGTACTCGTCCTCCGCGCCGGGAACGGGCACCGGGATGAGGATCTGGTCCTCGAAGCCGTCGTCCCCTCCGACTACCTCTTCCCGGGTCTGGACCAGGATCACCTCCTGATGGTGGACCTGACCCGGGTCATCGGTGCCCAGCGGCTGCAGCGCGATCATGGGCTGGTGCTCGTCCTCATCGTCCCCGCCGATCACCGTAGTCTCGATGGTTTCCACTTCGATCTCGTGCAGCTCCACGATCTCCGCGGGCATCTCCGAGCCGTCCGCCTCGATGTACAGCGTCTCGCCCGATGCCATGTTGAAGTCCGCCAGCTTGCTCGCTTTAGCTGTTGCGTTAAACGCCCCCGCTAACACACACATATACACAAACACAACACACCCCCTGATACCCGCTCACTCTCCGATAACACAAATAACTCTCCACTTCTCGCATGAATTCACGTCGCCACTACTACGCTCCACTTCCAAATCTCGCGAGAGGAGCCGGGCTCGCGTGCACGCGCATATTGGCTGTATATCCGTGTAAAGACAACAAATACATTTTGTTTTTTTATATGAGTGTTGTGTTTACATTTTAATGTATTAATTGTGTTCATTAAATTATTTTAAAATCCAGATAAACCGATGCCAATTTGGCGTAATGTCTGTTTCTGCCTTAATTACATTGTTAAATAAATTAATTTTTCGCTAACTGTGATATTGTATATGTCGGCCTACTTTTCTGAAATACATAACTTCGAGAGTTTCCTCTGATAACAGATCACTGTAAACTGTAATGTGGACTCGTGTGTATGTTTAGGCTTATTGTGAAAAGCGCTATACAAATAAATGTGAATTGAATTGAATCTGGCTCATTTTACATCCTTCTCCATGTATTATTAATGTGTTGGTCCCAGATTAAATAAATAACTAAACAAATATGTTGAATACATATTGAGTTCTTTGAATGTATAAAAATATGGTTTTGATAATATTGTTATCTTTCTATGGTTTGTGGGTTTTAATTTCTGAACCAACAATAAATATCTTATTGATATATTAGTGTAATATATTGTAACTGTGTTGTTTTTACTTTTTAATATATTATCATGTAATTATTATTATAATCATCCAGATTTTCACTGTATGTTAATATGTAAATAAATTCAAATTGACTTGTTTAAATACATGAACTATGATTTTGATTTGATTTAATTTTCAATATGAATAATTTCTGATTCATCTAAACTGAAAATAAATGTCACCAGAAACTCTTATTGTATTATTATTATTATTTTAAAATCCAGATTTTCACTGTATTAGTGTTAATTAAATAGATGAATATTAAATTAGAATATTTAAACAAAAAAATAACATTAATATTTTAATGAATATTAAAATGTAGTTATATATATATATATATATATATATATATATATATCATATATTAGATTTAGTTATTATGTTAATCTTTTCAAATGTTGTGTGTTTTAAATATAAAATCAAATGTCGGCAGAAACAGATGCAGATGTATTTCTGTCATTTATGAATATTGTTTCTGCTTTATTTGAAGGTCAGAAGAAGAAACACTCACACTTCATCCAACACATCCGTCACAGTTTTATTTCACTTCTTTTCAAATGTCACATATATCTTTTATTTATTTCTTCTTTTTTCTTTTTTTTTCAAAACCAGGAAGCACTTGGTCAAAAAGAGAAATCATAAAACAGAACAATACTTCACCACATCCTTGCAGCCAATAAACATTTTATTAACAACATGATCACAAATACTCCAGCGTTTCTTCATCAGACGGAAACAATAACGGTCGAGATCCGACAAAAACTCTCATTCGGTGATTAAATACATATTTTTATGGCAAAAAGGATTAAAAAAAACTTTTTAAAAAATGTACTGAGAGGTAACGAGAAATTCTGAATCTTTTAACAAAAGCAAAGGAAAAAAATGGAGCAATAAAAAATACTAAAAGTGATGTGCAATTATTATTATTATCTTTTTTATTATTATTATTCAATTCTACGTCTACCCACACTACCAGTCAAAAGATTTTGATCTGTGAGATTTTTAATGTTTTTAAAACAAGTCTTTTCTGCTCACCAAAATACCAACAAAGAAAACCGTAATATTGTGAAATATTATTCTAATGTAAATCAGCTGTTTTCTATGTGAATATATAGTAAAGTGTAATTTATTCCTGTGATCAAAGCTGAATTTTCAGCATCATTACTCCAGTCTTCAGTGTCACATGATCCTTCAGAAAATAGAAGCTTTTGTAACATTAAACACTACCGTTCAAAAGATTGGGGACAGTAAGAATTTATATTTTATTTTTTGGGGGAAATAAATAAAATAAATCAATACTTTTATTCATCAAGGATGAATTAAATTGATTAAAAGTGACAGTAAAGACATTTATAATATTGCAAAAGCTTCTATTTCAGATAAATGCTGTTCTTTTGAACTTTCTATTCATCAAAGAATCTTGAAAAAAAAGTAAATAACTGTTTTCAACACTGATAATAATCATAAATGTTTCTTGAGCATCAAATCATCATATTATAGTGATTTCTGAAGGATCATGTGACACTGAAGACTGGAGTAATGATGCTGAAAATTCAGCTTTAATCACAGGAATAAATTACACTTTACTATATATTCACATAGAAAACAGCTGATTTACACTCACCTAAAGGATTATTAGGAACACCTGTTCAATTTCTCATTAATGCAATTATCTAATCAACCAATCACATGGCTACAGTTGCTTCAATGCATTTAGGGGTGTGGTCCTGGTCAAGACAATCTCCTGAACTCCAAACTGAATGTCAGAATGGGAAAGAAAGTTGATTTAAGCAATTTTGAGCGTGGCATGGTTGTTGGTGCCAGACGGGCCGGTCTGAGTATTTCACAATCTGCTCAGTTACTGGGATTTTCACGCACAACCATTTCTAGGGTTTACAAAGAATGGTGTGAAAAGGGAAAAACATCCAGTATGCGGCAGTCCTGTGGGAGAAAATACCTTGTTGATGCTAGAGGTCAGAGGAGAATGGGCCGACTGATTCAAGCTGATAGAAGAGCAACTTTGACTGAAATAACCACTCGTTACAACCGAGGTATGCAGCAAAGCATTTGTGAAGCCACAACACGCACAACCTTGAGGCGGATGGGCTACAACAGCAGAAGAAAAAAAAAAGCTGTTTTTTAGGTATTTTAAATCAAATAAATGCAGCCTTGGTGAGCAGAAGAGACTTCTTTTAAAAACATTAAACATTTTGAACGGCAGTGTACATAAAAACACTACTACTACAGCTATAATAATAAAAAAAAAAATGCAGAGGAAATGAACAGAACAACACCTCATAAAAACACTTGTGAAGTTTCTTCAGTTTCTTCCAGAGAACAGTAAGGTCAGTGCAAGTGTCCTTCACCGCGTTAGAGCCGCTTTAGCATTAGCGTCTGTGGGCTTTAATACAGTGTAACGTTCTCCTCTTCCTCTTCGTCCTCTTCCTCGGCTACAGTGGGTTTGGCTCTCGGGAAACATGGGCATTATGTCGTGCTGATTCTACTGAGTTCATGTCTAATGGCTGGAAAACAAGAGCAAACGCTGTCAGTTTCCCATCGATACGCTCTGGGTTTGAAATGAACAACCGAAAACAACAGTGGCGGGAAAGGCTGTCAAATCACAAGCCAATTTGGCGTTACTTATTGTTTACTCACTTTGCTGGTCAAGTTCTTGACAGTCAAAACAGATTTAGCGCAAATGCTCAACTCGTGAGTCATCGTCATATATTCAATACAGAGTATTGCGCAGATTCAGCGCAAAG
Organism: Gila orcuttii; assembly: GCA_026230005.1. Taxonomy (NCBI): domain Eukaryota; kingdom Metazoa; phylum Chordata; class Actinopteri; order Cypriniformes; family Leuciscidae; genus Gila; species Gila orcuttii. Next base: position 784,335 of record JAPDVR010000012.1, on the reverse strand, counting down.
ATTAAAAATCATTTGGTTAATAGAAAATACATTGTTATTTTCCAACATCCTACTTTTTATTTTTTTATGTTTTTTTGTATTGATCTGTCCACCTAAAACACATTTTTAGTGAAAAGGATGAAAGAGGGAGGATGACAGGATTTCTTTTTTATAAGAAATGAATGTATGAAATCCAAATTTTATAATATATATATATGAAAGTGACGTAGTTAATCTGGTTTATTTCTTCTTTTTTTATTGGCTAGTAGAAGTTCTGAATGGCCGATAACTTGCTAATTTAGTCGCCGAATTGTTCGGTGAGTGAAAAAGTTAATTTCAAACCCCGGATACACCAAATAAAACACACAAGAACTCAATCCACGTACCATCAATGATCTCATCCTTCACCTTGTGCAATTCCCGAACGACTTCCTCCAGGATCTCCTGTCGATGAGAACACGTGTGAGTAAGAGCGCAGAGAAACGAATCTCGAACGCTCGACCTGTACCTGTTTCATCCTGTCGAAGTCTAAGGCGTCGGAGTCTCCGATGCTTCCCACGGGACGAACCCTGCGGATGCAAATGCGTCACATGATCCCAGCGTGTACAGTGTGTGTTACGGTAAACAGTGTGTGTCCCTGTAAACGGTGTGTGTTACGGTATACAGTGTGTGTTACGGTAAACAGTGTGTGTTACGTATACAGTGTGTGTTACGGTAAACAGTGTGTGTTACGGTAAACCGTGTGTGTTACGGTAAACCATGTGTGTTACGGTAAACCGTGTGTGTTATGGTATACAGTGTGTGTTACGGTAAACCGTGTGTGTTTCGGTAAACCGTGTGTGTTACGGTACACAGTGTGTGTTACGTATACAGTGTGTGTTACGGTAAACAGTGTGTGTTACGGTAAACCGTGTGTGTTACGGTAAACCGTGTGTGTTACGGTAAACCGTGTGTGTTACGGTATACAGTGTGTGTTACGGTATACAGTGTGTGTTACGGTAAACCGTGTGTGTTACGGTAAACAGTGTGTGTTACGGTAACCCGTGTGTGTTACGTATACAGTGTGTGTTATGGTAAACCGTGTGTGCTACGTTATACAGTTTGTGTTACGGTAAACCGTGTGTGTTACGGTATACAGTGTGTGTTACGTATACAGTGTGTGTTACGGTAAACCGTGTGTGTTACGGTAAACATTGTGTGTTAAGTAAACCGTGTGTGTTACGGTATACAGTGTGTGTTACGGTAAACAGTGTGTGTTACGGTAAACCATGTGTGTTACGGTAAACCGTGTGTGTTAAGGTATACAGTGTGTGTTACGGTAAACCGTGTGTGTTTCGGTAAACCGTGTGTGTTACGGTATACAGTGTGTGTTACGTATACAGTGTGTGTTACGTATACAGTGTGTGTTACGGTAAACAGTGTGTGCTACGGTAAACCGTGTGTGTTACAGTAAACCGTGTGTGTTACGGTATACGGTGTGTGTTACGGTATACAGTGTGTGTTACGGTAAACCGTGTGTTACGATAAACAGTGTGTGTTACGGTAAACCGTGTGTGTTACGTATACAGTGTGTGTTATGGTAAACCGTGTGTGTTACGGTATACAGTTTGTGTTACGGTAAACCGTGTGTGTTACGGTATACAGTGTGTGTTACGGTATACAGTGTGTGTTACGTATACAGTGTGTGTTATGGTAAACAGTGTGTGTTACGGTAAACCGTGTGTGTTACGGTATACAGTGTGTGTTACGGTATACAGTGTGTGTTACGGTAAACCGTGTGTGTTACGGTAAACAGTGTGTGTTACGGTAAACCGTGTGTGTTTCGGTAAACCGTGTGTGTTACAGTAAACCGTGTGTTGAGGTAAACAGTGTGTGTTACGGTATACCGTGTGTGTTACGGTAAACCGTGTGTTGAGGTAAACCGTGTGTGTTACGGTAAACAGTGTGTGTTACGGTATACCGTGTGTGTTACGGTATATGCTGTGTGTTACGGTAAACGGTGTGTGTTACGGTAAACGGTGTGTGTTACGGTATACGCTGTGTGTTACGTAAACGGTGTGTGTTACGGTAAACTGTGTATGTTACTGTATACAGTGTGTGTTACGGTATACGCTGTGTGTTACGGTAAACGGTGTGTGTTATTGTAAACGGTGTGTGTTACGGTAAACGGTGTGTTACGGGTAAACCGTGTGTGTTACTGTAAACAGTGTGTGTTACGGTAAACAGTGTGTGTTACGGTAAACATTGTGTGTTGCGGTAAACCGTGTGTGTTACGTTAAACCGTGTGTTGCGGTAAACAGTGTGTGTTACGGTAAACCGTGTGTTGCGGTAAACCGTGTGTGTTACGGTAAACCGTGTGTGTTACGGTAAACCGTGTGTGTTACGTATACAGTGTGTGTTACGGTATACAGTGTGTGTTACGGTATACAGTGTGTGTTACGGTATACAGTGTGTGTCCCTGTAAACGGTGTGTGTTACGTAAACAGTGTGTGTTACGGTTAACAGTGTGTGTTACGGTAGACCTTGTGTGTTACGGTAAACCGTGTGTGTTACGGTATACAGTGTGTGTGTCCCTGTAAACCGTGTGTGTTACGGTAAACAGTGTGTGTTACGGTAAACAGTGTGTGTTACGTATACAGTGTGTGTTACGGTAAACGGTGTGTGTTACGGTATACAATGTGTGTGTGTGTTACTGTATACTGTGTGTGTGTTACGGTAAACAGTGTGTGTTACGGTAAACAGTGTGTGTTACGGTAAACAGTGTGTGTTACGGTATACTGTGTGTGTTACGGTATACGGTGTGTGTTACGGTAAACGGTGTGTGTTACAGTAAACGGTGTGTGTTACGGTAAACGGTGTGTGTTACAGTAAATGGTGTGTGTGTTACGGTAAACCGTGTGTGTTACGGTATACAGTGTGTGTTACGGTATACATTGTGTGTTACGGTAAACGGTGTGTGTGTGTGTGTGTGTGTGTGTGTGTGTGTGTGTGTGTTACGGTATACAGTGTGTGTTACGGTATACAGTGTGTGTTACGGTAAACAGTGTGTGTTACGGTATACGGTGTGTGTGTTACGGTAAACGGTGTGTGTTACGGTAAACGGTGTGTGTTACGGTAAACGGTGTGTGTTACGGTATACAGTGTGTGTTACGGTAAACGGTGTGTGTGTGTGTGTTACGGTATACAGTGTGTGTGTGTGTTACGGTATACAGTGTGTGTTACGGTAAACAGTGTGTGTGTTACGGTAAACAGTGTGTGTTACGGTAAACAGTGTGTGTTCCTGCTCTCACCTGGACACCAGCGACGATCGTTCGGCAGAGTTCGCTCGGTCCCACGGCTTCTTCACTCCGTCTACACACACACACACACACAAGAGATGGTGAAGCTCGTACACACTTTAAGCTGGCTTGAAAAAATGCCTAGCCAGAAAGTTTTAAAACATTTCGGTAACACTGTACAATAAGGTTCATTAGTTAAAATGTATTTATTAACATGAACTAAGACTGAACTGCACGTATACAGCATTTATTAATCTTAGTTAATCTATATTAAAATCTTGTTAACATTAGTTAATGCACTGTGAACTAACATGGACAAACAATGAACAGCTGTATTTTTATTAAGAAATGTCATGTGTGGTGTACCTGAGGCGTTCTGCCCACGCGAGTTCAGGTCGTCCTGAAACACATCAGAATCATTCAAGGCAATAATACAAAACAGCACAACCCCGTCATGTGCAATATTAATACTTCAATCATTCAACAACTACACTTAAGATTTATGTATTTGAATTGCATTTAGAATTTTCACCCATTTCCACAGTTTTAATATAAACAAAATAACAAAATTCATACATCAATAAACAGGTCAGATTTCTGCACGCAAAAAATCATGGCATAGTTCATTATTAGCAATTTGCAACTATTTTATTCAAATAATCATATTTATTTTAATTTATTTGAATCAGCATACGTCTGTTCATTGTGAAAACAATTACATTTATTCAGTTAAAAGTATGAACATTATTAAAATATGTCTAGCTGTGGAACAAGATATATTTAAGTTAGTTAAAATATATGAGATTGAAACAAATTTGAATAATTGATAAATATATACACCTATTTAAAACACATTCAGATTATGAGCACTATTATAAAATTTAATTTATGTATGACAGATAAATATGCATGACATTAAGTTTATTAGTTTGTTATTGTTCAGACTTTGCAATAAAAATGCATGGAAGTTTTTGAAAATATTTTTTTGAGCGCATGTTCATGGTTAATGGTCACATGATTTGTTTTATTTTAACAGCTTTTATTTTTTAATTATTTATAAACAGTGCTGCACATGTATAGGGCTTAGTTCAATTATTATTGTGTTGGCTAATTATAAAAAATAAAGATATAAATATACTACTGTTGTACAATACAATTGTCCTGTAAAATAAAAAACTAGAATAATATTTGTTCATTCTAGGCCTAATACTTCTTTTATTTTACAATGCAAGAAACAATATTTATCTCTAGAATTCTTGATATTTTCAAACTTCTGTCCAATTGTGCGAATGTGTAAGTAAAGTCAATTTTGTGCACAATACATTCACATTAAACTCAGAGATGATCATGATTTAAGCTTTATTTTGATTAATTGTGCAGCCACTTCCATTTATTTTAAATGTACATTTTTTTAGTGATTATGTTTTCATCAACAGAAGGTCATTAGTCATTAAAGCTGCAGTCTGTGGTTTTTCCTCTCTGTCGCCATCTCTGTTCTAAATCTGTAATTGCAGTTATTCAGGGAATGATCAGCTGTACGTGGGTTGTGCCTCGGCTCGGCACAGCGCGGATGAATCTGGTGTTTGAGGAGAACGTGCGGCTGTCAGTCGCCGGTGTGAGACTGGCGTTCACAATCACAGATTACAGTTTTGGGAAGTTTGACCAACATAAGAATATTCACCGGAAAATGTCCTGAACGAGTAACATCCACTTTTGTTCTGACCAACTAAGGGAAAAAGCATTGCAGTAAATCAGCTGATTAATATCAGCTCATCATATCACGTCAAACGTGCAAATTATACTTTGTTCTCAAATTGTTAATGTGAACAACATCAGCATTGCGTGACTACATTTAATCCCTTCCGATATTATCCTTGTTTCCGCACGCAGACTCTTATTCTGTAGCCGATCTGAAGTCTTTTACAGCGGTGAGTCTCCAGTCACTGATGAGTGTCGTTTGAACCTTTCTGGATCCGCCATCAAATTAATAACTTTAATTATATCAAGTGCTGTGAGAAAAGTCAATAATCTCCAGCTCAACATCCTCACACTCGTAGCCTACTAGCCGAGACTCTTCTTTATGTGGACAGATGTGACGTAATGATCAAACACACGCTCGAGTTACCGCTCAAGTTAACAACATTATCACAAGCTGACCGTTTAGAGTCGAGCTACGGCAACCAGAGAGTTTAACACTGGCTGGTTATGTACTTGCTCAAAACTTTATTTTGGATCATTTTGAACCCAAAAAAGTTACAGAATGCAGCTTTAATGAAGGAACCAGAAATCAAACGTGTGATTTAGTGATTAACCCTCAGATTAATAACGCTCTGGGTATCAGGTCAGCTCTGTACTCACGGTTTGGCTGTCTCCATCTTTCTTCTCATCCGCTGCTTTCCGTCTGTCATGGGAAATAAACAGAGAGTGTGTTTATTAATCACTCTAAAGGTAAAAGAAACCAGTGAAGTTTTAAACCACGCGGTATAGGGCTGGACGATATGGGCAAATTTTATATCACGATATATTTCTTAATTTCGGTCGATATGATATAATTTCGATATCGATATGAACAATATAAAAGCCTCAGAAAAACTGCCAAGAACGCCCACAACAGATGTCTGTACATACAATCTTCTGAAAAATGAATTGGCCAAGTCTATGAAACCTGCTGGAGTCTTTCGGTACTGCACCATAACAAACTACATGAACCAATGAAATAATCCAGCATAACAATAATATTCTCTTCTCAATACCTGCTACAAGACTATGGAAGCATTTGGGTAGCAATATTCAATTTGAAATGTAATATGCAAAATGACAATGCAATATGTAAAATGGCAATGCATTTCTGTTTTTAAATTTACATTTGCCATTACATTTGTGCAACGTTTGGTGCAAAATTAAAATTCAATTATATAATTTACATTTGCCATTTCATACACTAGTTTTAATATGTAAATTGAATACATATTTTAACGCTTTATAAGTTGCAAAATTAAAATGTATTACAGATATGATTAGATATGTTTAACATTTTCAAGCAAAAACTATAGCAAAATGATAATTTAAATGTTATTTTTCTTAATTGCATTTACACTCACAGTTAGACACTTGCGATTGCATTTTCATTAAATGTCCCGCAATGAATGTGGTAAAATTCAATGTGCAAACTGAAAATGCATTCCGAGCCGATCACGTCCCGCCCTGTCAATCACTGCGTGAAGTTTCAGTTTCTTAGATATTAAAATCATATGTATTGATCATTCTGAGGTCACTCAGCATCTACACATGCTCCAAATTAACGCAAAAAAGTCTGGTTTGTTGGTGCCGGTTAAAGTGTTGTTTGTGCTGCTTCTATCGGCTGGAACAGGTTTGATGTGTTCCCGCTGCTACTCGGCACCACTAACCCTACACCACTCTCCGCCACATTTTGCAGCGCGCTGAAACCTGAAGTTTTAGATCTCAGCTGAAACACCACTGAATTTATACCACTGAATTAGTCTTTCCTCTCTTATCAACTATTTCGTCTGCTTTCTCCTCACTTGTGGAAGCTCGTTAAGTCACATTTGTATTGCGGTCAGGGGCGCTCATTCTGTAGCTGAAACTTGCCGCGTTGGAGATGGCCTACTCCTGCTGAGCACTCGCTGCATCCGCGTGTCTGTGGTGAACGTCTTCACGAAAGTAGTCGATTGTGTTCTGCTCTTTCTGACGGCTGCGCGCCTAACGTCAGTCAGTGACAAATGCTGTATATCGAAATATCGAAAATGTGGTGTGTATTGCGGTGTGTGTCCTCACCTGCGTGCGAGCAGCGCGTTCATCTCCTCCATCAGGCCTCCACTCCCGCCACTCGTCCGGTTGGCTTCGCTTTTGGCTCCGGAAGAGGAGTTCTCCTCGGGCTGAGGACACACGGCTTAATCACTTCCTATTTAAGGATTCTATATGTAGATTTTTCATGCAAAATCTGGGATGTGTTTTTGGAGTTCTGGTTCTATACTCTACACTATAAAAAATATTGGGTTATTTTTTTTTACCCAAATCTTGGGTTCAGCCTTTTGGGACAATTTTTTGGGATTATTTTTTTCAGTCGCTGGGTATTTTTTGTGTTACCCAGCTCCTGGGTCAGACGTAACAACCCAGTGTTTGGGTAGTTTTTGTGTTTCCCAGCTCCTGGGTCAGAAGTAACAACCTGATGTTTGGGTAGTTTTTATGTTACCTAGATCCTGGATCAGACGTAACAACCCAGTGTTTGGGTAGTTTTTGTGTTACCCAGCTCTTGGGTCAGACGTGACAACCTAATGTTTGGGTAGTTTTATGTTACCTAGATCCTGGATCAGACGTAACAACCCAGTGTTTGAGTAGTTTTTGTGTTACACAGATCCAGAATCAGACGCAACAACCCAGTGTTTGGTTAGTTTTAGTGTTACACAGATCCTGGGTCAGACTTAACAACCTGATTTTTGGGTAGTTTTTATGTTACCTAGATCCTGGATCAGACGTAACAACCCAGTGTTTGGGTAGTTTTTGTGTTACCCAGCTCTTGGGTCAGACGTGACAACCTGATGTTTGGGTAGTTTTTATGTTACCTAGATCCTGGATCAGACGTAACAAACTAGTGTTTGAGTAGTTTTTGTGTTACACAGATCCTGAATCAGACGCAACAACCCAGTGTTTGGGTAGTTTTTGTGTTACACAGATCATGGGTCAGACGTAACAACCCAGTGTTTGAGTAGTTTTTGTGTTACCCAGCTCCTGAGTCAGACGTAACAACCTGATGTTTGGGTAGTTTTTATGTTACTTAGATCCTGGATCAGACGTAACAACTCAGTGTTTGGGTAGTTTTTGTGTTACACAGATCCTGGATCAGACGTAACACCCCAGTGTTTGGGTAGTTTTTGTGTTACACAGATCCTGGGTCAGACGTAACAACCCAGTGTTTGGGTAGTTTTTGTGTTACCCAGCTCCTGGGTCAGACGTAACAACCCAGTGTTTGGGTATTTTTTATGTTACCTAGATCCTGGATTAGACGTAACGACCCAGTGTTTGGGTAGTTTTTGTGTTACCCAGCTCTTGGGTCAGACGTGACAACCTAATGTTTTGGTAGTTTTTATGTTACCTGGATCCTGGATCAGACGTAACAACCCAGTGTTTGAGTAGTTTTTGTGTTACACAGATCCTGAATCAGACGCAACAACCCAGTGTTTGGGTAGTTTTTGTGTTACACAGATCCTGGGTCAGACGTAACAACCTGATTTTTGGGTTGTTTTTATGTTACCTAGATCCTGGATCAGACGTAACAACCCAGTGTTTGGGTAGTTTTTGTGTTACCCAGCTCTTGGGTCAGACGTGACAACCTGATGTTTGGGTAGTTTTTATGTTACCTAGATCCTGGATCAGACATAACAAACTAGTATTTAAGTAGTTTTTGTGTTACACAGATCCTGAATCGGACGCAACAACCCAGTGTTTGGGTAGTTTTTGTGTTACCCAGCTCTTGGGTCAGACGTGACAACCTGATGTTTGGGTAGTTTTTGTGTTACCTAGATCCTGGATCAGACATAACAAACTAGTGTTTGAGTAGTTTTTGTGTTACACAGATCCTGAATCAGACGCAACAACCCAGTGTTTGGGTAGTTTTTGTGTTACACAGATCATGGGTCAGACGTAACAACCCAGTGTTTGAGTATTTTTTGTGTTACCCAGCTCCTGAGTCAGACGTAACAACCTGATGTTTGGGTAGTTTTTATGTTACTTAGATCCTGGATCAGACGTAACAACTTAGTGTTTGGGTAGTTTTTGTGTTACACAGATCCTGGATCAGACGTAACAACCCAGTGTTTGGGTAGTTTTTGTGTTACCCAGCTCCTGGGTCAGACGTAACAACCTGATGTTTGGGTAGTTTTTATGTTACCTAGATCCTGGATCAGACGTAACAACCCAGTGTTTGGGTAGTTTTTGTGTTACCCAGCTCTTGGGTCAGACGTGACAACCTAATGTTTGGGTAGATTTATGTTACCTAGATCCTGGATCAGACGTAACAACCCAGTGTTTAAGTAGTTTTTGTGTTACACAGATCCTGAATCAGACGCAACAACCCAGTGTTTGGGTAGTTTTTGTGTTACACAGATCCTGGGTCAGACGTAACAACCTGATTTTTGGGTAGTTTTTATGTTACCTAGATCCTGGATCAGACGTAACAACCCAGTGTTTGGGTAGTTTTTGTGTTACCCAGCTCTTGGGTCAGACGTGACAACCTGATGTTTGGGTAGTTTTTATGTTACCTAGATCCTGGATCAGACGTAACAAACTAGTGTTTGAGTAGTTTTTGTGTTACACAGATCCTGAATCAGACGCAACAACCCAGTGTTTGGGTAGTTTTGTGTTACACAGATCATGGGTCAGACGTAACAACCCAGTGTTTGAGTAGTTTTTGTGTTACCCAGCTCCTGAGTCAGACGTAACAACCTGATGTTTGGGTAGTTTTTATGTTACTTAGATCCTGGATCAGACGTAACAACTCAGTGTTTGGGTAGTTTTTGTGTTACCCAGCTCCTGGGTCAGACGTAACAACCCAGTGTTTGGGTATTTTTTATGTTACCTAGATCCTGGATTAGACGTAACGACCCAGTGTTTGGGTAGATTTTGTGTTACCCAGCTCCTGGGTCAGACGTAACAACCCAGTGTTTGGGTAGTTTTTGTGTTACCCAGCTCCTGGGTCAGACGTAACAACCCAGTGTTTGAGTAGTTTTTGTGTTACACAGATCCTGAATCAGACGCAACAACCCAGTGTTTGGGTAGTTTTTGTGCTACCCAGCTCCTGGGTCAGACGTAACAACCTGATGTTTGGGTAGTTTTTGTGTTACCCAGCTCCTGGGTCAGACGTAACAACCCAGTGTTTGAGTAGTTTTTGTGTTACACAGATCCTGAATCAGACGCAACAACCCAGTGTTTGGGTAGTTTTTGTGTTACACAGATCCTGGGTCAGACGTAACAACCTGATTTTTGGGTAGTTTTTATGTTACCTAGATCCTGGATCAGACGTAACAACCCAGTGTTTGGGTAGTTTTTGTGTTACCCAGCTCTTGGGTCAGACGTGACAACCTGATGTTTGGGTAGTTTTTATGTTACCTAGATCCTGGATCAGACATAACAAACTAGTGTTTAAGTAGTTTTTGTGTTACACAGATCCTAAATCAGATGCAACAACCCAGTGTTTGGGTAGTTTTTGTGTTACACAGATCATGGGTCAGACGTAACAACCCAGTGTTTGAGTAGTTTTTTTGTTACCCAGCTCCTGAGTCAGACGTAACAACCTGATGTTTGGGTAGTTTTTATGTTACTTAGATCCTGGATCAGACGTAACAACTCAGTGTTTGGGTAGTTTTTGTGTTACACAGATCCTGGATCAGACGTAACAACCCAGTGTTTGGGTAGTTTTTGTGTTACCCAGCTCCTGGGTCAGACGTAACAACCTGATGTTTGGGTAGTTTTTATGTTACCTAGATCCTGGATCAGACGTAACAACCCAGTGTTTGGGTAGTTTTTGTGTTACCCAGCTCTTGGGTCAGACGTGACAACCTAATGTTTGGGTAGTTTTTATGTTACCTAGATCCTGGATCAGACGTAACAACCCAGTGTTTAAGTAGTTTTTGTGTTACACAGATCCTGAATCAGACGCAACAACCCAGTGTTTGGGTAGTTTTTTGTGTTACACAGATCCTGGGTCAGACGTAACAACCTGATTTTTGGGTAGTTTTTATGTTACCTAGATCCTGGATCAGACGTAACAACCCAGTGTTTGGGTAGTTTTTGTGTTACCCAGCTCTTGGGTCAGACGTGACAACCTGATGTTTGGGTAGTTTTTATGTTACCTAGATCCTGGATCAGACGTAACAAACTTGTGTTTGAGTAGTTTTTGTGTTACACAGATCCTGAATCAGACGCAACAACCCAGTGTTTGGGTAGTTTTGTGTTACACAGATCATGGGTCAGACGTAACAACCCAGTGTTTGAGTAGTTTTTGTGTTACCCAGCTCCTGAGTCAGACGTAACAACCTGATGTTTGGGTAGTTTTTATGTTACTTAGATCCTGGATCAGACGTAACAACTCAGTGTTTGGGTAGTTTTTGTGTTACACAGATCCTGGATCAGACGTAACAACCCAGTGTTTGGGTAGTTTTTGTGTTACCCAGCTCCTGGGTCAGACGTAACAACCTGATGTTTGGGTAGTTTTTATGTTACCTAGATCCTGGATCAGACGTAACAACCCAGTGTTTGGGTAGTTTTTGTGTTACCCAGCTCTTGGGTCAGACGTGACAACCTAATGTTTGGGTAGTTTTTATGTTACCTAGATCCTGGATCAGACGTAACAACCCAGTGTTTGAGTAGTTTTTGTGTTACACAGATCCTGAATCAGACGCAACAACCCAGTGTTTGGGTAGTTTTTGTGTTACACAGATCCTGGATCAGACGTAACAACCCAGTGTTTGGGTAGTTTTGTGTTACCCAGCTCCTGGGTCAGACGTAACAACCTGATGTTTGGGTAGTTTTTGTGTTACCCATCTCCTGGGTCAGATGTAACAACCTGATGTTTGGGTAGTTTTTATGTTACCTAGATCCTGGATCAGACGTAACAACCCAGTGTTTGGGTAGTTTCTGTGTTACCCAGCTCTTGGGTCAGACGTGACAACCTAATGTTTGGGTAGTTTTTATGTTACCTAGATCCTGGATCAGACGTAACAACCCAGTGTTTGAGTAGTTTTTGTGTTACACAGATCCTGAATCAGACGCAACAACCCAGTGTTTGGGTAGTTTTTGTGTTACACAGATCCTGGGTCAGACGTAACAACCTGATTTTTGGGTAGTTTTTATGTTACCTAGATCCTGGATCAAACGTAACAACCCAGTGTTTGGGTAGTTTTTGTGTTACCCAGCTCTTGGGTCAGACGTGACAACCTGATGTTTGGGTAGTTTTCATGTTACCTAGATCCTGGATCAGACGTAACAAACTAGTGTTTGAGTAGTTTTTGTGTTACACAGATCCTGAATCAGACGCAACAACCCAGTGTTTGGGTAGTTTTTGTGTTACACAGATCATGGGTCAGACGTAACAACCCAGTGTTTGAGTAGTTTTTGTGTTACCCAGCTCCTGAGTCAGACGTAACAACCTGATGTTTGGGTAGTTTTTATGTTACTTAGATCCTGGATCAGACGTAACAACTCAGTGTTTGGGTAGTTTTTGTGTTACACAGATCCTGGATCAGACGTAACACCCCAGTGTTTGGGTAGTTTTTGTGTTACACAGATCCTGGGTCAGACGTAACAACCCAGAGTTTGGGTAGTTTTTGTGTTACCCAGCTCGTGGGTCAGACGTAACAACCCAGTGTTTGGGTAGTTTTTATGTTACCCAGCTCTTGGGTCAGACGTGACAACCTGATGTTTGGGTAGTTTTTATGTTACCTAGATCCTGGATCAGACGTAACAAACCAGTGTTTGAGTAGTTTTTGTGTTACACAGATCCTTAATCAGACGCAACAACCCAGTGTTTGGGTAGTTTTTGTGTTACACAGATCCTGGGTCAGACGTAACAACACAGTGTTTGAGTAGTTTTTATGTTACCTAGATCCTGGATCAGACGTAACAACTCAGTGTTTGGGTAGTTTTTGTGTTACACAGATCCTGGATCAGACATAACACCCCAGTGTTTGAGTAGTTTTTGTGTTACCCAGCTCCTGAGTAAGATGTAACAACCTGATGTTTGGGTAGTTTTTATGTTACCTAGATCCTGGATCAGACGTAACAACTCAGTGTTTGGGTAGTTTTTGTGTTACACAGATCCTGGATCAGGCATAACACCCCAGTGTTGGGGTAGTTTTTGTGTTACACAGATCCTGGGTCAGACGTAACAACCCAGTGTTTGGGTAGTTTTTGTGTTACCCAGCTCCTGGGTCAGACATAACAACCTGATTTTTGGGTAGTTTTTATGTTACCTAGATCCTCTGATCAGACGTAACAACCCAGTGTTTGGGTAGTTTTTGTGTTACCCAGCTCATGGGTCAGACGTGACAACCTGATGTTTGGGTAGTTTTTATGTTACCTAGATCCTGGATCAGACGTAACAAACCAGTGTTTGAGTAGTTTTTGTGTTACACAGATCCTGAGTCAGACGCAACAACCCAGTGTTTGGGTAGTTTTTGTGTTACCCAGCTCCTGAGTCAGACGTAACAACCTGATTTTGGGTAGTTTTTATGTTACGTAGATCCTGGATCAGACGTAACAACTCAGTGTTTGGGTAGTTTTGTGTTACACAGATCTTGGGTCAGACGTAACAACCCAGTGTTTGGGTAGTTTTTGTGTTACACAGATCCTGGGTCAGATGTAACAACCCAGTGTTTGGGTAGTTTTTGTGTTACCCAGATCCTGGGTCAGATGTAACAACCCTGTGTTTGGGTAGTTTTTGTGTTACACAGATCCTGCGTCAGACTTAACAACCCAGTGTTTGAGTAGTTTTTGTTTTACACAGATCCTGGGTCAGACTTAACAACCCAGTGTTTGGGTAGTTTTTGTGTTACCCAGATCCTGGGTCAGACGTAACAACCCAGTGTTTGGGTAGTTTTTGTGTTACCCAGATCCTGGGTCAGACGTAACAACCCAGTGTTTGGGTAGTTTTTGTGTTACACAGATCCTGGGTCAGACGTAACAACCCAGTCAAATTGTTGCATGTCTGTGGAAAAAAACAGGTTTATGTACATTTTATTTTATCTATAAATACGTTATTGTTCTTTATATCGTTTAATTTTATGCAAAGCAACATACAGGGGTGTATGAGTCAAGAGTGTCGCATCAGTCGTGTCGCGTGATGAAAAAGCATGATGCCTTGCAAAGTTTTTATAAAATTTTTTAATGACTTTTTTATTTTAAAAAAAATACAGAATATAAATGCGTATGATGTTAAAATATGTTCTCAGAACTGTACACTGATTGTTTAAGGACAGGTTATGGAGGTCAATCACAGCGTATTTGTTTTTATGTTTTAGCGCATTTCTTAATATAAAGACTATATTAAGATGCTGATAAAGAAGCTGAATATGATCATGTTGTATGTTTTGCAGTTGTTGTGAGAGAGTTTCTGACAGACCCGATTGACGCGGCGCAGTTTGGCTCCCGCGATCATGGCGGCGAGTCCTGTGGGGCCCTGACCGTCATCCTGCGCGGCCCCGGGGCCCCCGTACCCACACGCGGGTAAAGGGGGTGGGGGAGGGGGCGGAGCCCCGGAGGAGGGGGGTGGGGGCCCGGGTGGGGGGGGAGGCGGGCAGGGGCCACCCATCAGCAGCGGAGGGGGCGCGGCAATGGGCGGAGCTACGGACAGCACCGCGGGGTGACCCTGAAACGGGGAACCTGGGGAAATAACACAGTAACAAGTAACTTGAGTTATGTAATCAGATTACTTTTTTCAAGTAACTAGTAAAGTAACGCACTTTTAAATTTACAGCAAAATATCTGAGTTACTTTTTCAAAAAAAGTTACTTTTTATTACATTTATTGACTGACAGCTCTCCTGTCCATATATTCAGAAATATTGTGAGTAAGTGCAGAGGAGTTGTGTGTAAACATGATGGTAATTGTCGTTCTAGACTAAATGTGTGCATTTACTCATCTCACTCGCACAAAAAAGATTCAATATTCCTCGAAATGAATAAAATCAGTGAAATGCAAAATCAGAATAATACGCAAACCTCCAATAATTAAATATATTAAATAAAACAAATATGTTTATGCATTTAATCTCACTTTATTGACCAATGTACTTGCTGCTGACCTTCCATGATTCAGTTTAACCATTTTTATTTGTGTTAAACACTCTTCTCCTGCATCTTATTCCTCTGTTACCCAGAACAGCAGCTGAAAGTTTGAACTGTACTCTACTGTACAGGACTGAATCTGCATTTACGTCAGCCTTTTGATTTCAATTCAGGTCTGAAACGACCTTTACATTTGCCCAAAAATAGATTTTTTTTGTTAAAAACAAAACAAACCAATCCCAGCCCAGGGGAGAAAAACGAACGCAAAAGTAACGTAACGCATTACTTATCTTAAAAAGTAACTAAGTAATGCAATATTGAAATGCATTTCTTTTCAAAGTAACTGACAGTGCAACCGTCACTCAGATCAACACCGTGTGTCGAGGGCTCTCGTACCTGAGTTGGACGATCGTCTCTCGCGCTCGATATGCGCCTGCATTTCCATTTGCCTGCAGACACAGAAACACACTGAACCTTCCCATCATGCACTGCACACACACTGCGAAACTGTCAGATTTCATGTAGGATTTGAATTATGCTATCAAGAGAAATCATGATGAACTGCATTGTGTCATATTTACACTATTGGTCAAAAGTTTGGATTAATTAAGATTTTTTAACGTTATTGAAAGAGTCATCGAAGCTGCATTTATATGATAAAAAAACAGTAATATTGTGAAATATTATTCTAATGTAAATCAGCTGTTTTCTATGTGAATATATAGTAAAGTATAATTTATTCCTGTGATCAAAGCTGAATTTTCAGCATCATTACTCCAGTCTTCAGTGTCACATGATCCTTCAGAAATCAGTATAATATGATGATTTGATGCTCAAGAAACATTTATGATTATTATCAGTGTTAAAAAAAGTTTACAAATATTTCTGGAGAAACTGTGATACATTTTATTTTTCAGGATTCTTTGATGAATAGAAAGTTCAAAAGAACAGCATTTATAATCGCATAGTCATGTATTCATTATAATAAGAAGACATTGACTCGAGGGACCCATAATGCATCAGTAGAATGGGTCAGGAACATTTCTGATCGAATACTGAGCCTGACAGCATCAGATATCAGATGAAGAATCGATCCGACCTGGAAGCGTGACACAGATCTGCTCAATACACAGAGATGTGGAGCGACCCAGATGCATGATGGGACAGTGGAAGAGCTGACACAGCATCATAATGCAGTTTCTGACCACCAGAGGGCGCCCGTATGCGTGTGCTTCATCATATCACATTTATAGTGCCATATAATGCTATTTTAAAGGCTCCTACAGCAGGTTCACATGCATCAAACACTTTATTCTCTCATAATCTCCACTGCAGCGTCAGCTCTTTCTCTCAGTGTCTGAAACGCTTCCATCAAAGATTCAGTCTCTCTAAGCCCCGCCTCTCTGAGAGCTGCTCTGCTGTGATTGGTCAGAAACCAAACGCTCATTATCATATCTGAATCTCAGCTCCTGATCACAGTGATACGAACAGTAACGATGGCGTGTGTTTTACCGTATCAATCTCAGAAAACAGCGTCTTCTCGACACAAACAACACGAACCAAACTCTTCCCGTCTCAGATACACTAGTGTTTGAGGGCGGAGCTAAGAGACGCTGCTCAGCCAATCAGGACCAGAGGCGGGCATTATGCTAATTAGTTACAGGAAGTGAGACTGAATTACTGAAGTCTCGTTTCAGTTCAGAATCACTTCTTTCTTTTAGGAGACAAAAACTCTGTCTATCTTTGAAACTTTTACATTCACAAACAGCTTTATTACACACTCACTGCAAAAAAATGCTTTTTGATTGTTTCCAGTCCAAATATCAAAAAAATCTTAAATCAAGATGGATTTACTAAAGTAGTAAAATGCCATAAGATATTATGTCTTGTTTTCTGGAGAGAAAAATAAAAATGAAGTGACTTTTTGCTTCATTATCTACCAATGGGGTAAGAAGAAGATATTTGGACTGGAAACAAGACAAAACAAGCATTTTTTGCAGTGTACATGAAAGGAAATATCCGTAAAGCTGTAATATATTACAGTATGTGTGAATATGGTGCTTTACTCGTACCGTCTCTGCACCTCGAGCTCTTCTGTGTTCGGCCCGTTCTGGAGCTGCCGCTGAACAGCTGGACCTGAAAGAGACATTCAACACCGTCAGAAATATGTGTCCAAGTGAAGCGAGTTTGAGCTTAAAACAAGAACAAATATCTGACAGTGGGGTCCGAAAAATAAACTTCATTCAAGTGGATCCCATCGGCAGATATTAGTTCAGAATGTGTAGCTCAGTTCAGATCAATCGAGTCCCGAAATGGAGAACGCCAGTGTCACTATAATGACAGAAGAAACACATCATCGTTTACACCTATAAACGACAGCTTTATCTTCATCTAAACACACGTTTACAGGAGCACACCTTCACTAATGCGTTCGACGTGTTCACACACAACCGCTCAAAAGTTTGGAATAATTAGGTGTTTAAGCATGAAGTGCTGAAAACCTATTGTAATTGTTAGGATTTTTTTTGAAAAAAAAAAAATTCCCCTAAAACGCATCGTGCAGCCCAAACCGTAAGGCCTAGAGACTTGAAACTCGGCCAGATGGTAGGCCACAATTTGGGGAGAACCTATCAGAGTATGACCCCGATTGGCCCATAGGTGGCGCTACAGCAACCAAAAGTACTAAATTGCTCATAACTCCTAGACCGTTTGACTCCGACTCAAGTTTTTTACACCACTGTGATCCTTGGCTCAGGACGGACAAAATGTATATTTTTCCAATTTCAATTTTCTGCTATGTCGAATTTTGTCCAAAACCTACCTTTGCGAGCTAGTCCCTGGTTTTTCGCCCGATCGGAACCAAACCAGTCTAGGCCTATTCTCTGGACTCTCTAGATCAATAATTATCGGAAAAAAAGTTGAAATATTTTACTTGGGTGGCTGTAACAGGGTAATTTAGAAAAGGGGCGTGACAAAATACAGTCAAAAGCCTATAAATCCTAAAGGAAAACTCAGAACTTCACAAAAATTGATCAGCTTATGTGTCATAACATGGTGAAGAAGCATGCAATTGAAGTTGAAAAGTTGATAAAACAATATATTTCTTATGGTAAATTGCCTGTATTAGCTGTAAATGGTCTTTTCCATCTATGATAATATAATGTTCATATCATAATGTTCAAAACCATCATAAATCATGTGGCATATCATGGTAAATCATCCTATAACATGGTAAATCAAGGTAAACTAAGATTAATTATGGTGAACTATGGTCAATCATGCTAGAATCATATTAAATCATACTAGAATGTGTTCAATTGGAGTAAAACATGCTAGAACAGGGTAAATCATGGTGAATCATACTAGAACTTGGTATATCATGGTAAACTATGGTAAATCATGCTAGATTCATGGTAAATCATACTGGAATGTGTTCAATTGTGGTAAACCATGCTAGAACAGGGTATATCATGATAAATCATACTGAAACACGGTCTATTCCATCTATGATGTCAGTGGTTAAATGCTTGCTACATAAAGCTTAATGTCTTTTAAAGCTTATGCGCTTAACTGCCTTAACTACTTGAACACCGCTAAATGCTGCTAGCAGCTTTAATTTATGTTTTTGTAAAGAAGTCTATTTTACTCAGCAAAGCATATATCTGATAAAAAAATAATTGCTGCTCAGTTATAATTAATGGTTATTATTATCAATATTACTGTGAACTGTTACTGGAGTAATGATGCTGAAAATTCAGCTTTGATCACAGGAATAAATTACACTTTACTATATATTCACATATAAAGCAGCTGATTTACATTGGAATAATATTTCACTGTTTTTACTGTGTTTCTGATCAAATAAATAAAGTTTTTGAGCAGTACTGTGTCCTAGCTTCATCTTAACACCAATCATGACAGAAAACACACGCGCCTGCAAGTCATGATGAATGAATCGAGTGAAATGCAGTGTTGTTCAGTGAGTCTGACAGAGAGCGGGTCATCAGGGATATAAACCTCACTGCAGAAACATGGTATCAGATCCTCTGCCATCAACATGGTAAATATTGTAACACGTCTATAACACAACGATTCCTCAAGCTCGTGTTTCAAGAAAACACTGCAACCCGACGCCATCTGACACACACACACACACACACACACACACACACACACACACACTCACACACACACACACACACACACACACACACACACACACACACACATACACACACACACACACACTCACACACACACACACACACACACACACACACACACACACACACACACACACTCACACACACACACACACACACACACACACACACACACACACACACACACACACACACACACACACACACACACACACACACACACACACACACACACAGCCTGATGAAACTTACCACTTTACAAAATTAATGAAATGCATAGATGATAAAAACATCGGGATGACTAGTAATTTCCTACTACTTAATTCTGAACAAACAAGAGATTCTAATTATTGGCCCTAAAACCTTGAAAAGTTATATAAAAATATATCTAAATTACGTCATATGCTCTCAATGACAAATGCAGAACAATTAGTTCATGCGTTCATGACATCAAGGCTAGATTATTGTAATGCTATTATGGGTGGTTGCCCTGCACGCTTAATAAACAAACTACAGCTGGTCCAAAACGCAGCCGCTAGAGTTCTTACCAGAACCAGGAAGTATGACCATATTAGCCCGGTTCTGTTAACACTGCATTGGCTCCCTATTAAACATCGTATACATTTTAAAGTATGGCTGATTACTTACAAAGCACTAAATGGTTTAGTTCCCCAGTACTTGAGCGAGCTCTTAACGCATTATACTCCTTCACGTCTATTGCGATCTCAAAACTCTGGCCAGTTGATAATACCTAGAATATCAAAATCGACTGCTGGCGGTAGATCCTTTTCCTATTTAGCACCAAAACTCTGGAACAATCTTCCTAACATTGTCCGGGAAGCAGACACAGTCTGTCAGTTCAAATCTAGACTAAAAACACATCTCTTTGGCTTAGCATACACATAACACATTATAGACTTCTATAATTCAAATCAGTTAAATGATTATTAGGCTGCATAGATTAGGTCAGGCAGAACCGGGAACACTTCCTATAACACATGATGTACTCGCTACATCATAAGAAGAATGGCGTAATCACGATGTAATCAGCCGGATCTGGGCCGGATCCAGATCAGAGTGTGTCCGCTAGACTCTTCCCTGTCAGGGTTATTTCATGTATGTTATGTGTGCAGCAGCGTAGCAGATCTATTCCACCAAAACCAAATACATTACAATGCTTATAATAACTTTTATTAACTCTACAAGTAGATCTACTTCTTCACCCGCTAATGACTCTTCGACAGCGATAGAATATACAGAGCGGCCGCAAAAACAGAAGTTCAAACACTTTATTCTAAAGATGGCTGTGCGCTTGTTTCTCTGGAACACAAGGTCTATAAAGCACTATACAGGTGGCAACCACACAGAACACCCTAGCAACCACACAGAACACCCTAGCAACCACACAGAACACCATAGCAACCACACAGAACACCCTAGCAACCACACAGAACACCTAGCAACCACACAGAACACCATAGCAACCACACAGAACACCCTAGCAACCACACAGCAAGTTGCAGTCCTCCATTTAGTATATGACAAACATAAACCCAACATAAACTGAACTGGTCTGAGTTTACAACAGAACCAAAGCAAGCGAGAGAGAGAGCTCACACACACACACAAACACACACACACACTGTACGTACAGGACATGTTGAAGAGGATGAAGCGGCCGTTGCACACACACACACAGAAGCAGTGGCAGATCCAGTGTGTGATCATCATCATCCTGCGCTCGACTCTCTGCTCTAACAGTGTCCGGTGTCTAACACACGTAACACACACCTGAGCACAACAGCAGGCCCAGAGGATCCTGTTTCTGTGTGTGTGTGTGTGTGTATGTGTGTGTGAGTGTGTGTGTGTGTGTGAGAGTGTCTGTGTGTGTGAGAGTGTCTGTGTGTGTGTGAGTGTCTGTGTGTGTGTGTGTGTGTGTGTGTGTGTGTTTGTGTGTGTGTGTGTGTGTGTGTTTACTTTTGTGTGTGTGTAAACATCAGTCTATGAGTGTTTACTATTCTCATTAGATTTTAGCGCGGCTCTTCGTTACTGTGTTTACCCTGGTAAAACGCGCTCCGACCTGGCGTTTGTTTGTTTGTGTCGTGACTGTTGAGTTTCGCTTGGCTAAATAGTTGAGCGTGGCCTGCTGTACTCATTAACGGGGTATTAGCTATTTCTAGTCATTCAGGTCTCAGCCTATTGGCCCTGACTGAGACCTGGATCAGACCAGAGGACACTGTCACACCTGCTGCCCTCTCCACTAACTTCACTCTCTCACACACCCCTCGTCTGACCGGAAGGGGTGGTGGTACTGGTCTGCTCATCTCAAATGGCTGGAAATTTGATCCTTTACCACCTCTGTGTGACAACAGCTCATTTGAATTACATTCAATTACCATCACTAGTCCCATTAAAATCCATTTTGTAGTTGTATATCGTTCCCCAGGTCAACTTGGCAGTTTCTTGGAGGAGCTTGATGTGCTACTCTCATCCTTCCCTGAAGATGGTACTCCTCTCGTAATTCTTGGAGACTCCAGGCCAGCCCGCGCCACACCCTCTGCCCCCTGGTTATCTGATGTTCTCCGCCAACATCGTTCTAAACTCAGGGGTGCAGAGAGGAAGTGGCGCAAATCGAAAGATACTACTGACCTTGGTCTTTATCAATCCCTCATTTCTTCCTTCTCTGCTAATATCTCTACTGCTAAAATGACTAACTATCACAACTAAATTATCAATTCTTCTGACTCTCACATGCTTTTCAAAACCTTCTCCTCTCTTCTCAACCCTTCTCCTCCTTCATCAACCCTAACAGCTGACGATTTTGCCACATTCTTCATAGATAAAACAACCACCATCAGTGGCCAATTTACCAAACCACAAACTGACACACACATTTTACCAGCAAACGCACACATTCTACCCTCCTTCTCTCTACTTACAGAGGCAGAAGTCTCTAAACTCCTCCTTTCCAATCACCCTACCAACTGTCCGCTTGATCCGATCCCCACTAATCTACTTCAAGCCATTTCTTCCTCAGTTGTACACGCACTTACGCACATCATAAACACCTCTCTTCACACTGGTACCTTTCCCACAGCTTTTAAGCAGGCTCGGGTAACCCCACTGCTTAAGAAACCCACTCTAAATCCAGCACATGAAAACACTTGAACGAATTGTTTTCAACCAGATTTCTTCCTTTCTTACACAGAACAACCTCTTGGACAACAATCAGTCTGGTCTCAGAAGCGGACACTCAACTGAGACAGCCCTGCTCTCAGTAATTGAAGCTCTGAGACTGGCAAGAGCAGCTTCCAAATCCTCAGTTCTCATCCTTCTGGATCTGCTGCCTTTGACACAGTTAACCACCAGATCCTCCTGTAAATCCTAAAGATGAAGGGCATCTCGGGAACTGCACTCCAGTGGTCCAAGTCTTACCTCTCAGGTAGGTCCTTTAGCGTGTTGTGGAGAGGCGTGTTGTCTAAGACCCAACATCTAGCTACTGGAGTGCCTCAGGGCTCAGTGCTTGGACCACTCCTCTTCTCCATCTACATGACATCATTAGGATCTGTGATTCAGAAACATGGCTTTTCCTATCATTGCTACGCTGATGACACACAACTCTGCCTCTCATTCTAGCCTGACGATCCGACGGGAGCTGCTCGTATCTCAGCCTGCCTAACAGACATTTCTGGCTGGATGAAGGACCACCACCTTCAACTAAGCCTTGCGAAGACAGAGCTACTTGTGGTCCCGGCCAACCCAACACTTCATTACAACTTCTCCATTCAGCTAGGCTCATCATCCATAACTTCATCAAGGTCAGCCAGGAACCTTGGGGTTGTAATTGATGATCAATTGAACTTCACAGACCACATTGCTAGAACTGCCCGGTCCTGCAGATTAGTCTTGCACAACATTAGGAGGATCAGGCCCTTCCTAACACAACTCCTTGTCCAAGCGCTTGTTCTATCCAGACTGGACTATTGTAATGCTCTCCTGGCTGGTCTTCCAGCATCTGTCAAATCTCTGCAACTGATCCAGATGCTGCAGCCAGACTGGTCTTTAATGAGCGGAAGAGAGCACACGTCACTCCTCTCCTCACAAAATTGCACTGGTTGCCAGTTGCCGCTCGCATTAAATTCAAGTTACTGACGTTTGCCTACAGAACAACCACTGGCACTGCTCCCTCTTACCTCAACTCATTACTTCAGACTTATGTGCCATCCAGAAACTTGCGCTCTGCTAGTGAATGTCGTCTTGTGGTGCATCACCTCAAAGAGGCACTGGATCTCTTTCTCGGACCTTTACCATGACTGTTCCCTGTTGGTGGAATGATCTGCCTAACCCAGGGGTAGGCAAGTTCGGTCCTAGAGAGCCGCTGTCCTGCAGAATTTAGTTCCAACCCTAATCAAACACACCTGAACAAGCTAATCAATGTCTTCAGGATTACTAAGGCTATAGGCAGGTGAGGTTTTTTTCAGTGTTGGAGCCAAAACTCTGCAGGACAGCGGCTCTCTAGGACCGAACTTGCCTACCCCCTGCCTAACCCAACCAGATCTGCTGAGTCTGTGGCCACTTTCAAGAAACTGCTGAAGACGCATCTTTTTCGGCAGCACTTGATTCAGTAATACTAACACTTTCTCTTCTATTCTATTATTATTTATTTTAAAAAAAAGGGACTGCGTTAGATTAAACTGGGAAGGGTCATAGCACTTACATATTGTTGTCCTACTGTAAGTTTAACTGCTTCTATTGTTCTCCTTTGTAAGTCGCTTTGGATAAAAGCGTTTGCTAAATGAATAAATGTAAATGTGTGTGTGTGTGTGTGCGTGCATGTGTGTGTGTGTACCTCCGTCTGCACTGCTCAGCACGTTGAGGGCGAACAGCATGGCGTTGGAGAAGGTGTTAGCCTCCTCTTTACTGGCGAAGTTCAGGCCATACACCTGCCGCGCGTCCCGCCACTGGTGGAAGGTGGGCGTGGCCTGGTTATACTTCAGACCCTTCACTATGGAGTAGTTGATGACCACCTGTCAGAGGTCAGAGCTCAGAGGAAGAGTTGGGGATCGTTCGAATTTTAACAATTCCGATTCTAATCGATTCTTAATTTCGATTCCAATAAGATAAAAAAAACTTAGATATCATTCACATTTAGTCTCATTGCAAAACATTTAATTGTAGCTGAATATCATGAACAAAAATCAACAGCTAAAGAACACTTACACAAGGAACGTTTGGTTTAAAAACACCATAGAAGAACAACTAGTCTAACTAATATAAACTTCAAGCATTATTAAAGACAATAAACACTCAGTTATTAAAAAATTAGCAATCGTAACAAATAGATACAACTGAACAAATATATGATTGAAATAAAGTGTTTTCAGGTTTTCAGGTGCAGAAACTATAATCAAATATAAAATTACACTGCACTTTATAAATAAATACATTACAAATATACACTCACCTAAAGGATTATTAGGAACACCATACTAATACTGTGTTTGACCCCCTTTCGCCTTCAGAAGTGCCTTAATTCTACGTGGCATTGATTCAACAAGGTGCTGAAAGCATTCTTTAGAAATGTTGGCCCATATTGATATGATAGCATCTTGCAGTTGATGGAGATTTGTGGGATGCACATCCAGGGCACAAAGCTCCCGTTCCACCACATCCCAAAGATGCTCTATTGGGTTGAGATCTGGTGACTGTGGGGGCCATTTTAGTACAGTGAACTCATTGTCATGTTCAAGAAACCAATTTGAAATGATTCGAGCTTTGTGACATGGTGCATTATCCTGCTGGAAGTAGCCATCAGAGGATGGGTACATGGTGGCCATAAAGGGATGGACATGGTCAGAAACAATGCTCAGGTAGGCCGTGGCATTTAAACGATGCCCAATTGGCACTAAGGGGCCTAAAGTGTGCCAAGAAAACATCCCCCACACCATTACACCACCACCAGCAGCCTGCACAGTGGTAACAAGGCATGATGGATCCATGTTCTCATTCTGTTTACGCCAAATTCTGACTCTACCATCTGAATGTCTCAACACAAATCGAGACTCATCAGACCAGGCAACATTTTTCCAGTCTTCAACTGTCCAATTTTGGTGAGCTCTTGCAAATTGTAGCCTCTTTTTCCTATTTGTAGTGGAGATGAGTGGTACCCGGTGGGGTCTTCTGCTGTTGTAGCCCATCCGCCTCAAGGTTGTGCGTGTTGTGGCTTCACAAATGCTTTGCTGCATACCTCGGTTGTAACGAGTGGTTATTTCAGTCAAGGTTGCTCTTCTATCAGCTTGAATCAGTCGGGCCATTCTCCTCTGACCTCTAGCATCAACAAGGCATTTTCGCCCACAGGACTGCCGCATACTGGATGTTTTTCCCTTTTCACACCATTCTTTGTAAACCCTAGAAATGGTTGTGCGTGAAAATCCCAGTAACTGAGCAGATTGTGAAATACTCAGACCGGCCCGTCTGGCACCAACAACCATGCCACGCTCAAAATTGCTTAAATCACCTTTCTTTCTCATTCTGACATTCAGTTTGGAGTTCAGGAGATTGTCTTGACCAGGACCACACCCCTAAATGCATTGAAGCAACTGTAGCCATGTGATTGGTTGATTAGATAATTGCATTAATGAGAAATTGAACAGGTGTTCCTAATAATCCTTTAGGTGAGTGTAGTTACAAAAGTTATTCAGTGAAGAACGAGTGAATTTTCTTCACTCGTTCTTCACTCGCTGTTTGATTAGTGTTATTATGCTGTCACTTTAAGAGCTGCACGGATCCAATATACTGATACACATGAACACAGAAAACACTGCACGAGTGCATTCAGTTGTATCTATTTGTCGCAATTGCTAATTTTTTTACTTGTCTTTAATAATGTTTAAAATTTATATTAGTTGTTTAATGTATCACAAATCCAGATGCGATTTTTCAGTAAATATGATGGTCTGCATTTGTAGTGAAACACACAATTTTCAGGAGTAGTCAAAGAGTTAATACACCTGTGATCAATAATATATTTTCATTTTCGTTGTTTACAAGTGAACATTTCTGTTTTGCAAATTATAACAGGTAAATTATATATATTGTTCATTTATAGGTTTTCACATTTAATAACTGTTAAACAAAAAAAGATGCATTTGCAATAAGGGGGACACAATTTTCGGTCAAATGTGAACATTTTAATATAGTAGGTCTAACATAAAATAAATCCCTCTGGTTTTACAAAAGTAATAATTTATCGTTACCAACAGAAACATACAAATAAGAAAGTTACAGTACAGTTTTCAACGACGAGAACATTATATAGAGATACAACAGACAGCAGTCTAAAGATACAAAACAAACACACTGATGCTCTCTGACAGAACTAACCCACTGATCTAATGGGAAAATGAAGTGCATTTGAGAAAGTCATATTGAAATGCACACAAAGGAATTTAAATTTAAATTTTATAACAAGGATCCGATTCTTCACCTCAAGTATCGATTTGATTCCCAACTCTAGTCAGAGACCAATCTCATCAGAACACTTCATCGTTGTTGAGTGGCGTGTATCTTGTGCATTAGTGTGTGTGTGTGTGTGTGTGTGTGTGTGTGTGTGTGAACGCTCGTGTATCTTGTGCATTAGTGTGTGTGTGTGAATGCTCGTGTATCTTGTGCATTGGTGTGTGTGTGTGTGTGAACGCTCGTGTATCTTGTGCATTAGTGTGTGTGTGTGAATGCTCGTGTATCTTCTGCATTAGTGTGTGTGAACCAGAGTTTCCGCTAGAAAAAAATGGTGCCGGTCAAAGTGACCGGCAGAGGTTTCGTTTTACGGACATTTTTATGATATGCCGGTCAAATATCGCCTCTTAATTAGTCAAGTTTAGGAAAACTGGAGGCAGTCTATGTAACTTAAATGACATAATCAGGCCGTATAGAATGCAACATGTTATTATTAGCTTAACTTTCAAATAGACGGAAAAAAACATGAACGTCCGATTGGTGTCAATCAACGCCAATTGTTTTGTTTTTTAATGCGGTTTCACACACATTCGCTTTTTGAAACATTGAAGCACAGATGTACCTAATACAAATAAATAAAATCAGATCATTCATTTAGTTCGTTATTAAATAAGAGATCTAGCGCTAAAATCTGTTGATTTTGAAATCAAGCTGAGCGCTCGTGTCCACTGCTATCAGTTGCATGAACGACGCGCTGCGTGAGTTGCGCAATCTTCACTCGGACGCGCGTTTCAATCTATTGCCGTTGCGGAGACTCTGTTCATTCCGGTGAAATCACAGAATAAAATGCAAGTCCCTGCTTGATATAGACTAACCACTGATGAACATAGGCTATTCAGTTTTGATGAGAGAAAAAAAAACTGTACCAGTGCGCGGATTAGAACCACTAGGCTATAATGAGATGTTCCTGATTCACCATCGCCTGGCCTCTGAAAAAAGCTTTCAAGGCTAGTCTGCCGGGGCCTGGACATATTTGAAACGTCTCACTCAATCGTTCGTTGTTTAGGTCTATATTACAGCCGTTTTAGGCGTGCGCTTTATTTGAAATGCAGCATGCGATGTTGTTTCATATAACTTTCAAACGGTAGAGCCTGTTCCTTTATAACATAGCCAAAGATCGGTGTATTTTTGCCTTATACATTTTAGGCTTATTCTCAAATTCAGATTGTGTTAGGGGGGCGGGATTATTAGGCAATTTTAATCGGACAATTTGACCGGAGAGATTTAATTTTGTCGGACATCTCATTTTTTTACCGGCCAATGTCCGGTAATTACCGGACAACGGAAACCCTGGTGTGAACGCTCGTGTATCTTGTGCATTAGTGTGTGTGTGAACGCTCGTGTATCTTGTGCATTAGTGTGTGTGTGTGTGTGTGTGAACGCTCGTGTATCTTGTGCATTAGTGTGTGTGTGAACGCTCGTGTATCTTGTGCATTATTGTGTGTGTGAACGCTCGTGTATCTTGTGCATTATTGTGTGTGTGTGTGTGTGTGTGTGAACGCTCGTGTATCTTGTGCATTAGTGTGTGTGTGAGAACGCTCGTGTATCTTGTGCATTAGTGTGTGTGTGTGTGTGTGTGTGTGAACGCTCGTGTATCTTGTACATTAGTGTGTGTGTGAACGCTCTTGTATCTTGTGCATTATTGTGTGTGTGTGTGTGTGTGTGTGTGTGTGTGTGTGTGTGTGAATGCTCGTGTATCTTGTGCATTAGTGTGTGTGTGAGAACGCTCGTGTATCTTGTGCATTAGTGTGTGTGTGAACGCTTGTGTATCTTGTGCATTAGTGTGTGTGTGTGTGTGTGTGTGTGTGAACGCTCGTGTATCTTGTGCATTAGTGTGTGTGTGAACGCTCGTGTATCTTGTGCATTAGTGTGTGTGAACGCTCGTGTATCTTGCGCATTAGTGTGTGTGTGTGTGTGTGTGTGTGTGTGAACGCTCGTGTATCTTGTGCATTAGTGTGTGTGAACGCTCGTGTATCTTGTGCATTAGTGTGTGTGAACGCTCGTGTATTTTGTGCATTAGTGTGTGTAAACGCTCGTGTATCTTGTGCATTAGTGTGTGTGTGTGAACGCACGTGTATCTTGTGCATTAGTGTGTGTGTATGTGTGTGAACGCTCGTGTATCTTGTGCATTAGTGTGTGTGTGAACGCTTGTGTACCTTGTGCATTAGAGTGTGTGTGTGTGTGTGTGTGTGAACGCTCGTGTATCTTGTGCATTAGTGTGTGTGTGTGTGTGTGTGTGTTTGTGTGAACGCTCGTGTATCTTGTGCATTAGTGTGTGTGTGTGTGTGTGTGTGTGTGTGAACGCTCGTGTATTTTGTGCATTAGTGTGTGTAAACGCTCGTGTATCTTGTGCATTAGTGTGTGTGAACGCACGTGTATCTTGTGCATTAGTGTGTGTGTGTGTGTGTGTGTGTGTGTGAACGCTCGTGTATCTTGTGCATTAGTGTGTGTGTGAACGCTTGTGTATCTTGTGCATTAGAGTGTGTGTGAACGCTCGTGTATCTTGTGCATTAGTGTGTGTGTGTGTGTGTGTGTTTGTGTGAACGCTCGTGTATCTTGTGCATTAGTGTGTGTGTGAACGCTTGTGTATCTTGTGCATTAGAGTGTGTGTGAACGCTCGTGTATCTTGTGCATTAGTGTGTGTGTGAACGCTCGTGTATCTTGTGCATTAGTGTGTGTGTGTGTGTGTGTGTGTGAACGCTCGTGTATCTTGTGCATTAGTGTGTGTGTGTGTTTGTGAACGCTTGTGTATCTTGTGCATTAGTGTGTGTGTGAACGCTCGTGTATCTTATGCATTAGTGTGTGTGTGTGTGTGTGTGTGAACGCTCGTGTATCTTGTGCATTAGTGTGTGTGTGTGTGTGTGTGAACGCTCGTGTATCTTGTGCATTAGTGTGTGTGTGAACGCTTGTGTAACTTGTGCATTAGTGTGTGTGAACGCTCGTGTATCTTGTGCATTAGTGCGTGTGTGTGTGTGTGTGTGTGTGTGTGAGAACGCTCGTGTATCTTGTGCATTAGTGTGTGTGTGTGTGTGTGTGTGTGTGAACGCTCGTGTATCTTGTGCATTAGTGTGTGTGTGAACGCTTGTGTATCTTGTGCATTAGTGTGTGTGAACGCTCATGTATCTTGTGCATTAGTGTGTGTGTGTGTGTGTGAGAACGCTCGTGTATCTTGTGCATTAGTGTGTGTGTGTGTGTGAATGCACGTGTATCTTGTGCATTAGTGTGTGTGTGTGTGAACGCTTGTGTATCTTGTGCATTAGTGTGTGTGAACGCTCGTGTATTGTGTGCATTAGTGTGTGTGTGTGTGAACGCTCGTGTATCGTGTGCATTAGTGTGTGTGTGTGTGTGTGTGTGTCTGTGTGTGTGTGTGTGTGTGTGTGTGAACGCTCGTGTATCTTGTGCATTAGTGTGTGTGTGTGTGTGTGTGTGAACGCACCTGTATCTTGTGCATTAGTGTGTGTGTGTGTGTGTGTGTGTGAACGCTCGTGTATCTTGTGCATTAGTGTGTGTGAACCCTTGTGTGTGTGTGTGTGTGTGTGAACGCTCGTGTATCTTGTGCATTAGTGTGTGTGAACGCTCGTGTATCTTGCGCATTAGTGTGTGTGTGTGTGTGTGTGTGAACGCTCTGTATCTTGTGCATTAGTGTGTGTGAACGCTCGTGTATCTTGTGCATTAGTGTGTGTGAACGCTTGTGTATTTTGTGCATTAGTGTGTGTAAACGCTTGTGTATCTTGTGCATTAGTGTGTGAACGCACGTGTATCTTGTGCATTAGTGTGTGTGTGTGTGTGTGTGAACGCTTGTGTATCTTGTGCATGAGTGTGTGTGAACGCTTGTGTACCTTGTGCATTAGAGTGTGTGTGAACGCTCGTGTATCTTGTGCATTAGTGTGTGTGTGTGTGTGTGTGTGTGTGTGTGTGAACGCTCGTGTATCTTGTGCATTAGTGTGTGTGTGTGTGTGAACGCTCGTGTATCGTGTGCATTAGTGTGTGTGAACGCTTGTGTTTCTTGTGCATTAGTGTGTGTGTGAACGCTCGTGTATCTTGTGCATTAGTGTGTGTGTGTGTGTGTGTGTGTGTGAACGCTCTTGTATCTTGTGCATTAGTGTGTGTAAACGCTCGTGTATCTTGTGCATTAGTGTGTGTGAACGCACGTGTATCGTGTGCATTAGTGTGTGTGAACGCTTGTGTTTCTTGTGCATTAGTGTGTGTGTGAAGGCTCGTGTATCTTGTGCATTAGTGTGTGTGTGTGTGTGTGTGTGAACGCTCGTGTATTTTGTGCATTAGTGTGTGTGAACGCTCGTGTGTCTTGTGCATTAGTGTGTGTGTGTGTGTGTGTGTGTGTGTGTGTGTGTGTGTGAACGCTCGTGTATTTTGTGCATTAGTGTGAGTAAACGCTCGTGTATCTTGTGCATTAGTGTGTGTGAACGCACGTGTATCTTGTGCATTAGTGTGTGTGTGTGTGTGTGTGTGTGTGTGAACACTCGTGTATCTTGTGCATTAGTGTGTGTGTGAACGCTTGTGTATCTTGTGCATTAGAGTGTGTGTGAACGCTCGTGTATCTTGTGCATTAGTGTGTGTGTGTGTGTGTGTGTGTTTGTGTGAACGCTCGTGTATCTTGTGCATTAGTGTGTGTGTGAACGCTTGTGTATCTTGTGCATTAGAGTGTGTGTGAACGCTCGTGTATCTTGTGCATTAGTGTGTGTGTGAACGCTCGTGTATCTTGTGCATTAGTGTGTGTGTGTGTGTGTGTGTGTGTGTGTGTGAACGCTCGTGTATCTTGTGCATTAGTGTGTGTGTGTGTGTTTGTGAACGCTCGTGTATCTTGTGCATTAGTGTGTGTGAACGCTCATGTATCTTGTGCATTAGTGTGTGTGTGTGTGTGTGTGAACGCTCGTGTATCTTATGCATTACTGTGTGTGAACGCTCATGTATCTTGTGCATTAGTGTGTGTGTGTGTGTGTGTGTGAACGCTCGTGTATCTTGTGCATTAGTGTGTGTGTGTGTGTGTGAACGCTCGTGTATCTTGTGCATTAGTGTGTGTGTGAACGCTTGTGTACCTTGTGCATTAGTGTGTGTGAACGCTCGTGTATATTGTGCATTAGTGCGTGTGTGTGTGTGTGTGTGTGTGTGTGTGTGAATGCTCGTGTATCTTGTGCATTAGTGTGTGTGTGTGTGTGTGTGTGTGTGTGTGTGTGTGTGTGTGTGTGTGTGTGTGTGTGTGAACGCTCGTGTATCTTGTGCATTAGTGTGTGTGTGAACGCTTGTGTATCTTGTGCATTAGTGTGTGTGTGTGTGAACGCTCGTGTATCTTGTGCATTAGTGTGTGTGTGTGTGTGTGTGTGTGTGTGTGTGTGTGTGTGTGTGAATGCTCGTGTATCTTGTGCATTAGTGTGTGTGTGTGTGTGTGTGTGTGTGTGTGTGTGTGTGTGTGTGTGTGTGTGTGTGTGTGTGTGTGTGAACGCTCGTGTATCTTGTGCATTAGTGTGTGT
Organism: Gila orcuttii; assembly: GCA_026230005.1. Lineage (NCBI taxonomy): Eukaryota > Metazoa > Chordata > Actinopteri > Cypriniformes > Leuciscidae > Gila > Gila orcuttii. The sequence continues at coordinate 752,113 of JAPDVR010000012.1, read as the reverse complement.
GTGAACGCTTGTGTATCTTGTGCATTAGTGTGTGTGTGTGTGTGTGTGAACGCACGTGTATCTTGTGCATTAGTGTGTGTGTGTGAACGCTTGTGTATCTTGTGCATTAGTGTGTGTGAACGCTCGTGTATTGTGTGCATTAGTGTGTGTGTGTGTGTGTGTGTGTGTGTGAACGCTCGTGTATCGTGTGCATTAGTGTGTGTGTGTGTGTGTGTGTGTGTGTGTGTGTGAACGCTCGTGTATCTTGTGCATTAGTGTGTGTGTGTGTGTGTGAACGCACCTGTATCTTGTGCATTAGTGTGTGTGTGTGTGTGTGTGTGAACGCTCGTGTATCTTGTGCATTAGTGTGTGTGAACCCTTGTGTGTGTGTGTGTGTGTGTGTGTGTGAACGCTCGTGTATCTTGTGCATTAGTGTGTGTGTGTGTGTGTGTGTGTGTGAACGCTCGTGTGTGTGTGTGTGTGTGAACGCTTGTGTATCTTGTGCATTAGAGTGTGTGAACGCTTGTGTATCGTGTGCATTAGTGTGTGTGTGTGTGTGTGTGTGTGAATGCTCGTGTATCGTGTGCATTAGTGTGTGTGTGTGTGTGTGTGTGTGTGTGTGAACGCTAGTGTATCGTGTGCATTAGTGTGTGTGTGTATGTGTCTATTAGTGTGTGTGTGTGTGTGTGTGTGTGTGTGTGAGTGAACGCTCGTGTATCTTGTGTATTAGTGTGTGTGTGTGTGTGAATGCTCGTGTATCGTGTGCATTAGTGTGTGTGTGTGTGTGTGTGTGTGTGTGTGAACGCTTGTGTATCTTGTGCATTAGTGTGTGTGTGTGTGTGTGTGTGTGTGTGTGTGTGTGTGTGTGTGTGAACGCTCGTGTATCTTGTGCATTAGTGTGTGTGTGTGAACGCTCGTGTATCTTGTGCATTAGTGTGTGTGAACGCTCGTGTATCTTGTGCATTAGTGTGTGTGTGTGTGTGTGTGTGTGTGAACGCTCGTGTATCTTGTGCATTAGTGTGTGTGTGTGTGTCTGAACGCTCGTGTATCTTGTGCATTAGTGTGTGTGTGAACGCTTGTGTATCTTGTGCATTAGTGTGTGTGAACGCTCATGTATCTTGTGCATTAGTGTGTGTGTGTGAACGCTCGTGTATCTTGTGCATTAGTGTGTGTGTGTGTGTGTGTGTGAACGCACGTGTATCTTGTGCATTAGTGTGTGTGTGTGAACGTTCGTGTATCTTGTGCATTAGTGTGTGTGAACGCTCGTGTATTGTGTGCATTAGTGTGTGTGTGTGTGTGTGTGTGTGTGTGTGAACGCTCGTGTATCGTGTGCATTAGTGTGTGTGTGTGTGTGTGTGTGTGAACGCTCGTGTATCTTGTGCATTAGTGTGTGTGTGTGTGTGTGTGTGTGTGTGAACGCACCTGTATCTTGTGCATTAGTGTGTGTGTGTGTGTGTGTGTGTGAACGCTCGTGTATCTTGTGCATTAGTGTGTGTGAACCCTCGTGTGTGTGTGTGTGTGTGTGTGTGTGTGAACGCTCATGTATCTTGTGCATTAGTGTGTGTGAACGCTCGTGTGTGTGTGTGTGTGTGTGTGTGAACGCTTGTGTATCTTGTGCATTAGTGTGTGTGAACGCTTGTGTATCGTGTGCATTAGTGTGTGTGTGTGTGTGTGTGAATGCTCGTGTATCGTGTGCATTAGTGTGTGTGTGTGTGTGTGTGTGAACGCTCGTGTATCGTGTGCATTAGTGTGTGTGTGTATGTGTGTATTAGTGTGTGTGTGTGTGTGTGTGTGAACGCTCGTGTATCTTGTGTATTAGTGTGTGTGTGTGTGTGTGTGAACGCACGTGTATCTTGTGCATTAGTGTGTGTGTGTGTGTGTGTGTGAACGCTCGTGTATCTTGTGCATTAGTGTGTGTGAACGCTCGTGTGTGTGTGTGTGTGTGTGAACGCTCGTGTATCTTGTGCATTAGTGTGTGTGTGTGTGTGAACGCTCATGTATCTTGTGCATTAGTGTGTGTGAACGCTTGTGTGTGTGTGTGTGTGTGTGTGTGTGTGTGTGTGTGTGTGAACGCTTGTGTATCTTGTGCATTAGTGTGTGTGAACGCTTGTGTATCGTGTGCATTAGTGTGTGTGTGTGTGTGTGTGTGTGAATGCTCGTGTATCGTGTGCATTAGTGTGTGTGTGTGTGTGTGTGTGTGTGAACGCTCGTGTATCGTGTGCATTAGTGTGTGTGTGTATGTGTGTATTAGTGTGTGTGTGTGTGTGTGAACGCTCGTGTATCTTGTGTATTAGTGTGTGTGTGTGTGTGTGTGTGTGTGAACGCACGTGTATCTTGTGCATTAGTGTGTGTGTGTGTGTGTGTGTGAACGCTCGTGTATCTTGTGCATTAGTGTGTGTGAACGCTCGTGTGTGTGTGTGTGTGTGAACGCTCGTGTATCTTGTGCATTAGTGTGTGTGTATGTGTGTGAACGCTCGTGTATCGTGTGCATTAGTGTGTGTGTGTATGTGTGTATGTGTGTATTAGTGTGTGTGTGTGTGTGTGTGTGTGTGTGT
>JAPDVR010000012.1:737079-747079 GCA_026230005.1 Gila orcuttii | reverse complement strand
CCTGCTGACCCGGTTTGATCGGCACCCATTTTTTGCTGGTGTCGTCGTAGACCATGACGGAGGCGCGGGCCTGACAGATGCTCTGCTCGCTGAAACACACACACGGTTAGTCAATGACGCTCAATTAATGTCCTTGTTAGAGTCACTCCATCAACCCGCCGCTCGGATAATCAACCAACAACCACCAGCATCCAAACACAAGAGTTCAGAAAACACATTTATACAACAAACTTTTGACATCTGACTGACTTTGTTGTTTTGATAAGTGCATTAAAGCAGATATATCTATATAATTACAAAAAAACTTTTTTTATCTCAGCATCTACAAATTAGGCAATATTAGGTTTTTTGTTTGTAAATCAGCACAAATGAAAAAACAAATTCTAGGGCTGTTATACACAATCACTGCTGGAGAAAAACAAACATGTTTGATTAACAACTGAACCAAAACTCACGTCACTGAAATACAGACGTGTGACAACATGCCCCGGTCTGCTCTTCTTAAAGGGTCATATCATGAAAATATGAGTTTTTATGTGTGTAAGTGCTATAATACTTCTACCAACACCGAAAACATGAAAAGTGAAACTCAGTAACTCTGTTTGTTCTGGTGAGTCTTTCTCTGCAAGCATGTTATAAAATAAGCCGATCAGAGGATCTTATTATAATATTACCGGCCCTTAATCTGCACGTTTACACACACCAGCCGACATCTGGCGCTGTATCTGTGGACACTTGTGTAGAAGTTCAACATAATGATGAGATGATCAATGTAACTCCACAACATCTACATAAATGTCTCCACTAACATTCAGAAACGTGTAAAAGTGAAACTCATCAGCGATGATCATTCTCGTGCGTTAAACAGCTTCGGCTGAGTGACTGTTTATGTTCGCTGATCAATGTTTATATGTGAATAAAAGCCTAAATTGAATCTGTTTATCATATAAAGCGATTGAGCCTTTTCAGAAAATGTGGATTAAACCACTCATTTCATATGGATTAGTTTTACGATCTCTTTATGAAGTTTTTGTTACATTTCAAACCGCTCAGTTCTCGCCATCTCCGACAAGCCAAGCTAATGTTGATTATGGTTTTATTAGGTATAATAGTATATAATATTTATTTATTTATTAGTCTCAGTGACACTATAATAACTCAGGCTCTATTAACAAGAGCTCATTAGTGTCTCATTTTTCATTATGTCTAAAATAGGAGTCAGACCACATGTGACCCGTTACCATGACGACAACGTCTGATGACATCACAGATCATGCAGCACGCTACACACACACTCAAATCTAATGAAATGAAAGAGTCAACTAAGAGATGATTATCTGAAGAAAAGCTACTTTTTTTACTTTTTTAAGCTGCTGAAAACATTGAGTTGTGAGATTAAAACGTTTGAGGAATCAGAGACACTCGACTACAACCACAGAAACCCGTTCTGACACACACACACACACACACAGTCACTGAGCCAGTCGTTACACAAGATTGATGTGTGTGAAGCTGAACCGCTGAAACACAACCGGCTCATTCCTCTGGCCTAAATCAAGAACATGAACTCTTCTTTAAAGTCAGCATGAAATCAAAATGGACAATTCTTGTTCTTCTATGGAATATTGCAGCATTTATTATGAATCATTAATTATTGTTTAAAATTAATCTGGAATAAGTTGCTCTTGCAGCATCTCTTCTCTTATGATGTGGGCGGGGCTATAACCTGTCACTCACATGAGATCAGCCAATAGCAAACCACAACCATCCAATCAGTTTCCCACAGACACGATCAAGCCCCGCCCACATGTGTTCTTGTTCCAGAAGTTTCAAGACTAGAGCAACTTCTGTTTCATACCACGCTTTACAATACAATATGGACAAACCCAAACGTTGGGTTAATTTTTTTTAATTACATTTTTAACCCAACGGCTGGATTTGTCCATATTTGACCCAAATTTGGGTTGTGTTGTGATGTCAGTCTGTGTTTCCCTGTCGTTTCATGTTAGTAGTTCCCCGTTAAGTCTATTAGTCTCCCCAGGTGTCTCAGATTGACCACGCCCCCTTGTTATCCTGTTTAGATCGTTTGCCCCTGTATTTAAACCCTGTGCTTTAATCCAGTCTTTGTGAGTTCTTGTGTGTTGATGTCGTAATATTGAGGTTGTTTGTGTTGTTACTGAGTCCTGTTCCTAGCCTGAGTCTTTGTCTAGTTTCCAGTTTATTTAATAAAGTATGTGCTGCATTCTGATCCTGCTTCCTCCTCGCTTCAACCTCTTCATGACAGGTTGAAACAACCCAGCATTTTTTCGAGTGTAATGTAAACAGCATAAATGAATGAATATTTCATACATGTTTGAACTCTTCCTGTAAGATCTGCTCTGATATTCAATGAACGCATCTCTACTGTAGAAATAACGCATCCTCACCACAGAAGCCAGAACTCGTGTCTAGACCTGGTTTTCTGTATTCTGTTGCAGGATTGAGTCTCATTTATTCTGCATAAGATAAAATAAACTAAGCTCTTGTTATAATCTCTCAGGATAAAACTAAATGGGAAATGATTTAATACCCGTGTGGCGGCTTTATATCAAATAACATGCGTCTGCTGTCTAGTACTAGAACCGGTTCATAATACATTTTTAATACATTAAGAAACAGAATATTATTTTGAGTTTATTATTTTTTTATACAGTCGAAACCAAAAATGATTCAGACACCAGATATATCTTTTTTTTTTTTTCACTAGTGAGTGCAGGACACTATAGTTCATTTATGTAAGTGAGGAGAGCAAAATAAAGTAAACTGTGACATATTATACACAAATTTTCTGCCAGTAAAAATATGGGAGCTAAAATGATTGGGACACTTTGAGCTGATCATGTTTTGCTGAAGTGTTTTTTCTTTAATAACTAATGCATCTTTTTACACCACAGACTGAACAACATGAAGCATTGCTTGGTGATTGGTTGAGCTAAACTGGTATTATCTAATTGTGTAGTTAAATTTAACAGCTGACAGATATTCAACATAATTCATGTGTGAGAGTCTAACAGAAGGACGGACAAAACCAGTCAAATATCAACTGAGTTCATAACTCTTATTTTATTACCATTTTCTAACGAATAAACTGTGATAATGTGAGAAATATTGAAGACGTCTGAATAAATGTTGGTTTGACTGTATATTACTGTGAGAATTAGCCAACAAACTGCACTGCATTATGAGAAATATTAAAAGCACTCAGTAATAAAGTGAGACTGACGCGACGGCCAGACAGAAAATCTCCAGGAAAATGAAAAGACTCGAAGACTCGAGCGGATCGTGGGAATACACGGCTTCGCCTCCAGGGGTTTTCCTGAGAATCTGCAAACTAATCTGAGACGCTCTGATGTCCTGCCACTGATCGAGCCAAACACTGTGTGTGTGTGTGTGTGTGTGTGTGTGTGTGTGTGTGTGTGTGTGTGTGTGTGTGTGTAAATAAACATCCAGAACGCATTAAAAGTTTCTGTTTTCTGTTAGAACGGTGTGTGTTAGCGGCCGCTAAGTTAATAACTAATGATCTTTACAACGGAAGTGAATCAATCAAAACTAACTTTATCTGGACAAAAACTTTATTCTAGATCTGCTGTAAAGCCTAAACAATCTCTGTTACTGTAATCTCCTATTATCACTGTAAAGCTGCTGTGAAACATCTATATTGTTAAAGCGCTGTATAAATGAAGGAGACTCGACTCTATAATCAGAGAAACGCTGTTGACTCCACACTGATACATTACATTTCCTCTGTCTGTCACATTGTATCAGAGGATTCCGTGGTTGCCATGGCGCCCTGGCTAGTGTGACTATGGGATGCTGAGAAGCCACACGTCTCCACGGTAACAGAAGCCTCTGGGATGCAGTTCAAGCATCGCTGCCTTTCGTCACGAAATGAGCTGAACATTACTGAAGAAAACAGTATTATCCCTGTGTGTCAGTGCATCTACTGTATTCATAACCGCATCATTACAGCACTTTATCACAGTAAACTTCATATTCTTCACACTTCAACATGAAACTCCACTCATCGGACTTCCGGTAACTTTAACACACGGTTAACGCTTGATCGACTCAGATATACAGAGCATCTGATAGACATCATGTTTACTTAGAAATCGCTAGTAAATTTGACAAAGAATTACAAAGAAACAACAAGTAACGCTTTAAATCAAATGTGATTTTTTTTTCAAGTATAAAGAATGAAATGCTAAAACATCTCAGAAAAAATGTCCAACAAATTTATCTGGAATATTCCTGGGCAAAGTGAAAGTTTGAGGAACAAAATCAAGTTTTGCTGATTCATCTCTGCGTCTCATAAATACATAATCACAATAACTGTCATTTAGATAAAAAAGTTTAGTAAATCCTTTATATATAATGCATTATAGATGTATATTAATGCATTAATTATGCACTTTGTATGATCTCATGAATGACTGTAACCAGAGTTATGAAACATTATAATAAAGTGTTACACCTTTAGAAAGTATAAAACACTACAAACTACAAAGGAATAGTAAATATTATAATGCATTTTGACATTGGTTACTCTTATTTATAATGCATTATACATGATACGACAGGTGCACTGTACAAATAGATTTTTCAAAAATTTGAAGTACGTTTTGCAATAAAAATACTATTTCAGTCTTTAGTGTTTAATTCAGTTTCTTGCCGTTCATTAGTGATTGCGGGAACACTATAAAGTTAATTAGTTAACAGGAATTAAGAATGAACAATATTTCTACAGCATTTATTAATCTTAGTTAATATTAATTCCAACATTTACTAATACGTTATTAAAATCAAAGGTTGTATTTGTTAACATTAGTTAATGCACTGTGAACTAACATGAACAAACAATGAACAGCTGTATTTTTATTAACTAACATTGACAAATATTAATAAATACTGTAACAAATGTATTGTTCATTGTTAGTTCATGTTAGTAAATATATTAATGTTAACTAATGAAGCTTTTACTGTAACGTGTCACCGGGATTTCTGTGTGAAAATCTGTTTTCTCGGTGCCAAACACACTCAATATCTGCTGGACACACACACACACACACACACACACACACACATCTTCACACACACACACACACACACACACACACACACACACACACACACACATCTTCACACACACACACACACACACACACACACACACACACACACATCTTCACACACACACACACACACACACACACATCTTCACACACACACACACACACACACACACACATCTTCACACACACACACACACACACACACACACATCTTCACACACACACACACACACACACACACACATCTTCACACACACACACACACACACACACACACACACACACACACATCTTCACACACACACACACACACACACACACTCATCTTCACACACACACACATACTACCACACATCTTCACACACACACACACACACACACACATCTTCACACACACACATACACACACACACACACACACACTCATCTTCACACACACACACATACTAACACACATCTTCACACATCCACACACACATCTTCACACACACACACACACACACACACTCATCTTCACACACACACACATACTAACACACATCTTCACACACACACACACACACACACACACACACACACACACACACACACACACACACATCTTCACACACACACACACACACACACACACACACACACACACACACACACACTCATCTTCACACACACACACACACACATCTTCACACACACACACACACACATCACACACACACACACACACACACACATCTTCACACACACACACTCATCTTCACACACACACACACACACTCATCTTCACACACACACACACACACACACACTCATCTTCACACACACACACACTCATCTTCACACACACACACACACACAGACACACTCATCTTCACACAGACACACACACACACATCTTCACACACTCACACACACACACACACACACACACACACACTCATCTTCACACACACACACATACTAACACACATCTTCACACACACACACACACACACACACACACACACACACACACACACACACACACACACACACACATCTTCACACACACACACACACACACACACACTCATCTTCACACACTCATCTTCACACACACACACACACACTCATCTTCACACACTCATCTTCACACACACACACACACACACTCATCTTCACACACACACACATACTACCACACATCTTCACACACACACACACACACACACACACACACATCTTCACACACACACATACACACACACACACACACACACACTCATCTTCACACACACACACATACTAACACACATCTTCACACATCCACACACACATCTTCACACACACACACACACACACACACACACACACAGACACTCATCTTCACACACACACACATACTAACACACATCTTCACACACACACACACACACACACACACACACATCTTCACACACACACACACACACACACACACACACACACACACACACACACTCATCTTCACACACACACACACACATCTTCACACACACACACACACACATCACACACACACACACACACTCATCTTCACACACACACACACACACACACACACACATCTTCACACACACACACACACACACACACACACACACACACACACACATCTTCACACACACACACACACACACACACACACACACACACACATCTTCACACACACACACACACACACACACACATCTTCACACACACACACACACACACACACACACATCTTCACACACACACACACACACACACACACACATCTTCACACACACACACACACACACACACACACATCTTCACACACACACACACACACACACACACACACACACACACACATCTTCACACACACACACACACACACACACACTCATCTTCACACACACACACATACTACCACACATCTTCACACACACACACACACACACACACATCTTCACACACACACATACACACACACACACACACACACACTCATCTTCACACACACACACATACTAACACACATCTTCACACATCCACACACACATCTTCACACACACACACACACACACACACTCATCTTCACACACACACACATACTAACACACATCTTCACACACACACACACACACACACACACACACACACACACACACACACACACATCTTCACACACACACACACACACACACACACACACACACACACACACACACTCATCTTCACACACACACACACACACATCTTCACACACACACACACACACATCACACACACACACACACACACACACATCTTCACACACACACACTCATCTTCACACACACACACACACACTCATCTTCACACACACACACACACACACACACTCATCTTCACACACACACACACTCATCTTCACACACACACACACACACAGACACACTCATCTTCACACAGACACACACACACACATCTTCACACACTCACACACACACACACACACACACACACACACTCATCTTCACACACACACACATACTAACACACATCTTCACACACACACACACACACACACACACACACACACACACACACACACACACACACACACACACATCTTCACACACACACACACACACACACACACACTCATCTTCACACACTCATCTTCACACACACACACACACACTCATCTTCACACACTCATCTTCACACACACACACACACACACTCATCTTCACACACACACACATACTACCACACATCTTCACACACACACACACACACACACACACACACATCTTCACACACACACATACACACACACACACACACACACACTCATCTTCACACACACACACATACTAACACACATCTTCACACATCCACACACACATCTTCACACACACACACACACACACACACACACACACAGACACTCATCTTCACACACACACACATACTAACACACATCTTCACACACACACACACACACACACACACACACATCTTCACACACACACACACACACACACACACACACACACACACACACTCATCTTCACACACACACACACACATCTTCACACACACACACACACACATCACACACACACACACACACTCATCTTCACACACACACACACACACACACACACTCATCTTCACACACACACACACACTCATCTTCACACACACACACACTCATCTTCACACACACACACACACAGACACACTCATCTTCACACAGACACACACACACACATCTTCACACACTCACACACACACACACACACACACACACACACAGACACACACACTCATCTTCACACACACACACACATACTAACACACATCTTCACACACACACACACACATCTTCACACACTCACACACACACACACATCTTCTCACACACACACACACACACACACACACACACATCTTCACACACACACACTCATCTTCACACACACACACACACACACACACTCATCTTCACACACACACACACACACACACACACACACTCATCTTCACACACACACACACACACACACACACACTCATCTTCACACACTCATCTTCACACACACACACACACACTCATCTTCACACACTCATCTTCACACACACACACACACACACACACTCATCTTCACACAGACACACACACACACACACATCTTCACACACTCACACACACACACACACACACACACACACACACACACACACACACTCATCTTCACACACACACACACACATACTAACACACATCTTCACACACACACACACACACACACACACACATCTTCACACACACACACACACACACACACACACTCATCTTCACACAGACACACACACACACACATCTTCACACACTCACACACACACACACACACATCTTCACACACACACACACACACACACACATCACACACACACACACACACATCTTCACACACACACACTCATCTTCACACACACACACACACACACACACTCATCTTCACACACACACACACACACACACTCATCTTCACACACACACACACACACACACACACACACTCATCTTCACACACACACACACACACACTCATCTTCACACACACACACACACACACACACACACTCATCTTCACACACACACATACACACACACACACACAGACACACTCATCTTCACACACACACACACACACACACACACACGCCAGCACTGATCTGGCTGCTATGGTAACAGCGCGAGGCTGAGAGCACAGAACAAAAGAGCGTGTGCAGCGGGTCCTCGTTAGCCGTGCGCTGGCAGGGCCGCGAGCGCTAGTACCTGGTCTTGGCGTCGGGGACCAGGACCGCGGGCTCGCAGAACAGCTGCGGGAAGAAGAAGCGCTGAGACTGCAGGTTCACATCCATGATCTCTCGCTCGCTCGCTCTCTCTTTCCCCTCCCCCTCTTCCTCTCCTCTAATGCTCTTCTCATTCACCTCCTCCTTCACCTCCTCCCTCAGTGCGTTTCATCAGACTCTCATCAGAGGAGTGTGTGAGCGAGAGGAGTGTGTGTCAGAAGGGTGTGGTGATGTTCTCCTTTGTCCGGCAGAACTCACTGTGATGATGTGATGATGCTGCACCTTCACTCTGCCTCACTCACGCGCCATTGGCTGAGAGGATTACGAGGCTCCTCCCCCTTCTCTCTAGTGAATACCCTCACATCATCCCCCCTCCACTCTCACTGATGCTCTCTCGCTCACTCTCTCTCACACATACTCTCTCTCTCTCTCTCACTGATGCTCTCTCGCTCACTCTCTCTCACACATAATTTCTCTCTCTCTCTCTCACTGATGCTCTCTCTCTCACTCACTCACTCTCTCTCTCTCTCACTGATGCTCTCTCGCTCACTCTCTCT
>JAPDVR010000012.1:727079-732079 GCA_026230005.1 Gila orcuttii | reverse complement strand
ATGACTGAAAATAATGAATTGATCTCTGTATACGAGTGTATGTTTTGTGACATTATGGGTTTGTGGGATAATGAATGAGTAAAGCTTTGACTATATGAAGAAAGAAACACTGCACTTGTTTGTGGAAGAGTTTATTTTAGATATCTTTCATCTGAGACCAATTGAGCATTGCACACAAAGTTATCCCCTTTTAAAATATAGCTTGACCAGTGCAAAGAAGCTGGGATTGTTATAACTTGAGTCATAAATTAGTATAAATATTAATAGCATCACTGGTTGCATCATTGCTAACTTACTGTCCATCTGTTAAAATGGCGAATATATCAGGTGTATGTTATCTACCTTTTGGTGCAGATGTGAACAGATCTGAATTGCTCGCGGTGCAGTCTGAACTAGAAGCTGTAGAAAAGCAGATCCGTGACCTTCTAGAGAGACAAGCTGAGCTGAGAGACCGGCGTTTAGCTCTTGAAACATCACGCGCTGATGCACACGGATCAGTGATTAACGCTAGTAACCCGCTGACCTCGTCTACTCCGTGCGTTTCTCAGCATTGGTCCCGAGCGTCCAGGTCACGATCAGCCATGATTTCATTCACTCCGGCTCCAACACACCATCACGAAGCCTGGGTGGTTCCGCGGAAGCCGCGAGCCAGGACAAGAATCTTTTCGCCCCTCCCGGTTTTCGAGATCTCCACTCAGAACCGCTTCTCCCCTCTTCGCGAAACGGAACGCGATGCTGTGATCATCGGCGATTCCACCGTCCGACACGTCCACGCTACGTTAGGTAAAAGTAAGGTGCACAGTCACTGCTTTCCTGGTGCTCATGTTCTCGATATCACTGCGCGGGTAACTGAGATCTTGAACGGTGACGAGCGCGTCGGAGCTGTTGTGCTGCACGCGGGAGCTAACGACATTAGGCTGCGACAGACGGAGGTTCTGAAGAAAGACTTCAGGAGCCTTATCGATATGGTACGCAGCACATCGCCTGAAACATCGATTATTGTGTCTGGACCGCTTCCTACGTACCGACGAGGGCATGAAAAGTTCAGTAGATTATTCGTGCTAAATGAATGGTTATTGTCATGGTGCAATGAGCAGAAACTGATTTTTGTAAATAATTGGAATCTGTTTTGGGAGCGACCAAGGCTCTTCCGCGCTGATGGCTTACACCCAAGTAGAATCGGGGCAGATCTTCTGTCGTATAACATCTCAAAGATGTTAAATACCATTTGACTAGTAACCAAAAATCCAAATCACAGTCTCTACTGCACCAATTTTATTGATATTACAGTTTTTGCCCGTTGCTTGAACACTATAGACCCATGCTTAGACTAAAGTAACACAACTTGAAGCTTTTGTTACCATACCTCAAACACATTTACCCATTCCTTAAACAAAAGCGCTGATTTGCACTCTAGTTGCAATTCTGCAAGACACTTACTCCTTTATGCAACACACTTGGTCCTGCATACTACACTCTATTTCATACATAAGACACTTCGTTCAAAAATTAAATCTCAGGGTGCCATTTGGAAAACACATGTATCCAAAATACAAAACACATCGGGTTATTCCAACCACTCAAATACACACCTGAAGGCACCTACTTGCAAAACTGAACACCAATCAGCCAGCTACAAAAAGTTTAGCCGTTTCAAGAACTTTGCAAGCATGGATGGAGGGAAAGCAAGAGGCAGAGGAAGAAGATGAGGAAGAGGAAGATGAGGAGGAGGACAAGGTCAAGGTCAAGGTCGAAGAGGCCATGCATGGACCCCTATTTCTGATGATATAAGAGCAACTTTGGTGGACCATGTCATCAACCATGGCCTGATTATGAGGGAAGCTGGGCGGAGAGTCCACCCACATCTAAGCCGCTTCACAGTGGCATCTGTAATAAGAACATTCCGACTAGAAAACAGGTATGTCTTCACCTCTCTACCTTCTACTCAACTCAGATGGTATTTACAGCACTGTACTACAGTATATCACATTACCACATCACGTTTTCATTGATGAATCTGGATTCGACCTGAGCAAAACAAGACGACGGGGTCGTAATGTAATTGGCCAAAGGGCAATTGTGCACGTCCCGGGGCAGCGCGGGGGAAATATCACATTGTGTGCCGCCATAAGCCTTCGCGGGCTTCTGCATTATCATGCTAAACTAGGTCCATACAATAGCCAACATATACTCACATTTCTAGATGCTCTCCATAATATAGTTGTACAGAACAGAGCAGATCAGCCCAGGTTTGTGGTGGTATGGGATAATGTCAGTTTCCATTGGACTGCTCTGGTCCAGGCCTGGCTCACCAACCACAATCAATTTGAAGTGGTATACGTGCCCCCTTACTCACCATTTTTAAACCCTATAGAGGAATTCTTTTCGGCTTGGAGATGGCGTGTATATAACCGCCAACCACATGCCCGCATGACTCTTCTGCAGGCAATGGAACAGGCCTGCGGCGACATTCAGGTGACAGCAATCCATGGATGGTTTCGACATGCAAGGGGATATTTTCCCCGGTGCCTAGCGGGAGAAGACATTGCTTGCGATGTCGATGAGGTCCTGTGGCCAGACCCCAATAGACGGCGGGATCCATGAGGCCACGTATGCACAATTGCCATGATTTTCTGTGTTTACAGTATAGTGTTTTTTTTATTATCATATATTTTTTTTTGCTTTATCTGAATTAATGTTACTGCAATGTACAGTGCTGCAATGTACAATATTGAGTAGGCCTATTTGCTTATTTGGTTGTTTGAAAATGTGCCTCCTGAAAATATGCCTTCTGAATAAACAGTGAAAATCAAAGACTGCAGTGTTTTATATAAAGTATACTAGTGTGATCCCCCTGATCTGAAAGTGTATGCATATGATGCAAGTATGTGTCATTTTGTCATCAGAGTTACATTTTGACAAAGGAATGTTAGGTTTTGATAGCAGAGTTTAGGTTTTGATTGTAGAGTTTCAATTTGACACAGATGTGAATGGTATATTTCCCAATGTTGTGTCATGTTTACTTGTGTGTAAAGTTTTGGCACAATGAGCGAAGTTTTGCAAAATGTGTTCAAGCAACGAGCAAAAACTGTAATACTAACTGTAAAACATTGCATAGAAACTGTGTCTATTCCTCGTTTACTAAGATCAAATAATAAATCTACTGCGGGATCTAGAAAAAATCTAATTGTTATTAAAACAAAAAATCTCGCTATTAGTGAACAAAAACAATTTATGAAGTTCCTAAACGTAAGTTAGGGAGGAGTGAGCCAATCTAATCTTTCAATCAACAGCCTGAGTATATAAGCAGCCGCTTACCTCTCCCTAGCATCAGCTGTTCCAGTATGCATTACTGCCGCACGGAATAATGTCCGACATCCCGGAAATCCAGCTCTTCCCGTCAGACGACGAACTGACAAGCCTTCCTGGGACACAGCCAGTCACACCCCGCGTGAGATCAGATCTTATGGATCATCTTCATGAGCGTTCTGATCGAGAAATCCAGCGCTCATATAAACCACGTTCCAAAGGCAACGCTCTCCTCCATCTCTCTAAACTTTTTTATAATAACCCTTGTGCCAGGTCACCCTCGCACACTGTTACATTTCTCTCACCCTCAAACCAACCTACTCAAAGAGCGGATCCTAGCGCGAGGTCGCCTTCGCTAGCCATCTTCCCTCTTTCCTTCCATTCCAATTCGCCTCATTCCTTTTTTCCCCTTCTATCTTCCAATTGTCTCCTAATATTCTTTCCAGTTCACATCAGAGCGTGAGGCTGCCTCAGCAAAGGATTTCTACACTTTTTTTTTTCCCTCTTTCCCACAAACCCTCCTCTTCCTCTCACTTCAGGCCATGCCAGCCATCTTTGACACCAGCAGTGTTGGGGAATAACGCTATACATGTACCGGCGTTACGTTTTCAGAATACAAAATATGAGTAGGCCCATCTGTATTCCGTTAGTTACAATTTAAATAGTTGGTATTTAGAATACAGTTACATTGTTGAAATCAATGGATTACATTACGATACTTCTGTTTCACGAGTTTAGTCACTTTCTAAACAATTCAAAACGAAACAAAACAAACTGCTTTCTGCTTAAGTAATCCATATGAAATGCGCATTTCTCTCTGGCGCGTTCACTAGCATACTGCAAAGATCGCGAGTCAGCATCATCAACTTCATCTTTGCAGGCTACAGTGTCACAGACAGAAGACACTTGTTTATTAATAAACAATTAAAATATATACTTGCTATATTTGACATATTCATAATCAATTCTTTTGCAGACTCTTTGTGACAGCTTTTAGGTGCTTTATTAGCAGCACCATCCCTACAACGCGTCACCACCGCATCACCATTCCGCATTCCTACACTTATAAAATGCAGTTCAATGTGGAAGTAATCCAAGTATTCAGAATACGTTACTCAGATTGATTAACTTAACGGAATAGGTTACAAATTACATTTTGGGGCATGTATTCTGTAACGAAATACGTTTTGAAAGTATCCTTTCCAACACTGGACACCAGTCAGTAATGGGACCCTCCGATCAACATTCATTTACTTTTCTCAACACTAACACTTGCTCCTCAGGTACAATCCGCTTGCCAGCCCATTCACTCTCAACAGCAGTCAATCTTCCCGCTCCTAACAATGCAGTCGCCATGGAACCACCTCCAGTCCCAGCCCATCTCCGTTCCCTAATTCTATCAGGTGCAACTATCAATCCTCCTTTTCTACTGACTTCCGTCCCACTCAATGAATCCCACCGCTCGTTTGACTTAAATCGTTGATCTTACAAATTCCGTACAGCCTTCAAAACGGGTTCTCACACATGCAGAATTCTGCGTTGCTTTTGCCAGATACACAGAAGTAATTTGCACTTCATTTCCAGCAAGACGCAAGGAATTAAATGACTACCTCTCTATCATAGCAGAGCCCAGTCACTCTTTCGGAGGTAGTCATTTTTATACATACCATAAGCTTTTCAGCTAAATGCGC
>JAPDVR010000012.1:723465-726979 GCA_026230005.1 Gila orcuttii | reverse complement strand
GTCGTTTACCATAGAAATATTGGGTAACACTATTTTACAGTGTCCTTGTTACATAATGTTACATGTACTTAAAATACTAATAACAGTAAATTATGCATAATTACATGCAACTAACCCTCAACCAAATCCTACCCTATCCCTATAGTAAGTACATGTAGTTAATTAATATTACTCAGAACTTAAATGTATAATTACACTGTAACAATGACACCAATTACAGTGTAACCAAATATTGTGTTCTTTATACCTTTTTAACAGTTATAGTGCCACCTATGGTTGATCTCCATGAAAGTTCGTGTGCTTCTTTAGAATCATATGTCGCATGCGCGCACCAAATTTCGAGAAGTTCTGATTTTTCGTTTAGGATTTATAGGCTTTTGGGTACGCTTGGCCACGCCCATTTTTATAAATGACCCTGTTATAGCAATCCATAGAGTATCCAATCCATGCTGCGTTTTTCGAGATACGCAAATTTCCTCATACATAATCCAATTTTCAAGTCAATCGGACTGACTGTTGTGTAGCTATAACCATTTTCATGTTTTTATTTATTTATAGCGCCACCAAGTGTCCAATTGTCACATTGTTTCCCATGCGACCACAGACCGAGCCTATAGATACGTGTACCAAGTTTGGTGAAATTATCTCATTCCGTTCAAGAGTTATAGCCGTTTTAGAAAAAGTAGCCACGCCCACTTCGAAGGTTGTGGCATCCCGTCGCCAACATGAATCGCACTTTAGACTTTTATTCGATAATTATTAAAAATCAGACCCCAGAGAATCTTTCTGCTCTGGTTTGGTCCCGATCGGGCGAAAAACGTTTCCAACGGTTTAGAAATTATGAACGATTTTGTACTTTTGATCGCTGTAGCGCCACCATCAGGCCGATTGGGGCAAGATTTGGCCACTCCGACTCTCACAGAAAAACATGACAAAAGCACAACACGAAATACAAATCGACTAAAAACTTTTTTTTTTTAATTCTCCTTTTGGGGTCCATAAAAGAAAGAAGAGAGTACGGTAATAGAACAACAGCAAAGTGTGTAAATTATGCCTTCATTTTAATTTTAGGGTGAACTGTACCTTTAAGAGCCGCATTTACATGAACTCAATACATGTTTTAAACAATTTGGAGAACCATTTGATCATGACAAACTGACCCAAATAACCCAATCTGAACCATCTGAGCCTAATTAAAGAATACGGTTACGTTCACAGAGAAATGTCTGGCTCATGTTTTACACCAAAATCAAAAGAAAAGATAACTCATTTTATTTTGCTCAAAGAAAATTAAGTCTATTAAGATCATTTACATTTTTCATTACAATTGAAAGTACCTTGAAAGTTTCCAAAATTACACTCTATTATCATGTCTCATAAACACACACACACACACACACACACACACACACAGAGACAGGCCCAAGACTGTTATATGATTATTATAAACCTGACAGATGCTATTTTTAGAGTCTGCGCAGAAGCCAGAGATGATCTTATGTTGCGTAACGCGTTTATTGAGCTGGACCTTCAAACTGCTCCACAGAAAACCAGATGTGGAAAGTTTTTACACATCGGCTTGATGAAGTCTCGCTCTTTACAGCTTCAGCACTAATCACCTTATTTATGATTCTGGCTCATTAATGCTTCCATTCATTTAGCATTTTTGACAAAAAAAGTTAAAGCCTTTATGTATAATGCATTATATCTATTCTTAAATACTTGTAACCAAAGTTAAATTCACCAGCTTCTTTTAATGCATTATTCTCTTTAAAACTGTGTTCAGTTCATTAGCGCCGATCAATCATCTTTATCAATGAACACATGCACTGCTGCGCGCGTGCCCTCGTTACCATGACAACAGCCGCTCTGACCACGCCCTCCGCGACACGTCACAGCGCTGCTGAGGCGAACGTTGATGATGATAATGATGATGATGGTGATGTCTCCATTTTACATCGTTTATTTCGCTGTATTTTCAAACAATTATAAGTATATATATATATATATATATATATATATATATATATATATATATATATATATATATATATATATATATATAAACGCGTCCCTCCCTTCGCAGACTATCACATCTATAAGTCATTAAGACTCCTTAGTGCACTACTGCTACATTGATGATGGCAGCATGAGAATGTGTGGCCGTGAACACGCCGGCTGATGCTTCAAAACCTCATCTAATCCCAATCATTTTAACCAATGACACAGATATATAGACAATATGTCGACATAACAGTACATATAAAACACTAAATTCACCCCCAAAAAACACCTCGTCACATAATCTGATGCATTCGCGCCGTTAACAATAACGGACTCTGCGCGTGAGGGTGCGCGCTTACCTCATATTTTCTTCTTTTTCTTCGTTATAAATAAACGTGGAATAATGTCACCGCAGTCTCTCGATCCCCCGTGTGTAATTAATGATCCAACACTGCAGAGAAAAAGCGAATATCTACGGAATATGTGTTAAAAAAAAAGAAAAAGAAAAAAGAAACGCCGATGCTACGAAAGCCAGTCACGGATGCGGAGGAAAAAATGCGACAGATGTAAATGTGGCCGGTTCTGTGTTGATTCCGAGTCGTTTTCTGATGTTTTGGTGTTTTTCTTTCCGTGTTGAGACCGTGTTCTCCTCACGTCCATCTCACGGTCTCCGGTCTCCGGTAACCGCTCACTGACTCACCGGTACCGGTTCTGCCCACGGGCGCCTCAGATGCACACACTACCGGAACATCTGGCGGGAAGATAATGATTTAAACCCACAAGATTTGAGCACGAAACATCATCATTATCAACAACAGACACAGAATCACACCAGCGGGCTTATATTGTATATAATATAAACCACAAAACTATAACTAACCCAACCCTTACACTCCTATACACACACACTGAGCGGCCACAAACGTCACTGTGTGGATTTTATAGGTAAATTCTATTATTGGATCATTATTGCAGTGATTATCATGTTTCTACCATGTTCTTCTTACCCTAATTGATAGAGTGTGTAGCTTTTCATTTCTTAAACAACCATAGGAAGACACATGTTCATATTCCAGGATGACAATGTCAAGATTCATCAGGCTCAAGCTGTGAGAGAATGGTTGTGAAGAATCATTTTCACACAAGAATTGATGGAAATGATGTTTGATGTTATTTGCATCAAGAGGAGCATACATTTTTGGTCAAGATCTTGTATTGACAATGCAAGAGTCCAGCACTCTGTAAAGTCTCCAGCAATTCCCATTATATGGGCTATATATATATATATATATATATATATTGGCCAGGCCAATATAATTAATTATATAGCTTAATATTGGTCAGTTTATTTCAACATTTACTAATGCATTAGTTAATGCACTGTAAACTCCCTTATAGAAATTAACCATGGTTTTATTATAGTGTATACACGTTTCTATAGAAACCATGTTTGTTTGTTTTTTTGTGGAAGATTGATTACCATAGTTGTACAATAGTATTTCTACACACT
>JAPDVR010000012.1:713465-718465 GCA_026230005.1 Gila orcuttii | reverse complement strand
AGCCCAAGCCTGTCACACACAACACCCGCTCCTCACTTGGGTCATCTCCTGCAGCCCAAGCCAGTCACACACAACACCCGCTCCTCACTTGGGTCATCTCCTGCAGCCCAAGCCCGTCACACACAACACCCGCTCCTTACTTGGGTCATCTCCTGCAGCCCAAGCCTGTCACACACAACACCCGCTCCTCACTTGGGTCATCTCCTTCAGCCCAAGCCTGTCACACACAACACCCGCTCCTCACTTGGGTCATCTCCTGCAGCCCAAGCCCGTCACACACAACACCCGCTCCTCACTTGGGTCATCTCCTGCAGCCCAAGCCCGTCACACACAACACCCGCTCCTCACTTGGGTCATCTCCTGCAGCCCAAGCCTGTCACACACAACACCCGCTCCTCACTTGGGTCATCTCCTGCAGCCCAAGCCTGTCACACACAACACCCGCTCCTCACTTGGGTCATCTCCTGCAGCCCAAGGCAGTCACACACAACACCCGCTCCTCACATGGGTCATCTCCTGCAGCCCAAGCCCGTCACACACAACACCCGCTCCTCACTTGGGTCATCTCCTGCAGCCCAAGCCCGTCACACACAACACCCGCTCCTCACTTGGGTCATCTCCTGCAGCCCAAGCCCGTCACACACAACACCCGCTCCTCACTTGGGTCATCTCCTGCAGCCCAAGCCTGTCGCACACAACACCCGCTCCTCACTTGGGTCATCTCCTGCAGCCCAAGCCTGTCGCACACAACACCCGCTCCTCACTTGGGTCATCTCCTGCAGCCCAAGCCTGTCGCACACAACACCCGCTCCTCACTTGGGTCATCTCCTGCAGCCCAAGCCTGTCACACACAACACCCGCTCCTCACTTGGGTCATCTCCTGCAGCCCAAGCCTGTCACACACAACACCCGCTCCTCACTTGGGTCATCTCCTGCAGCCCAAGCCTGTCACACACAACACCCGCTCCTCACTTGGGTCATCTCCTTCAGCCCAAGCCTGTCACACACAACACCCGCTCCTCACTTGGGTCATCTCCTGCAGCCCAAGCCCGTCACACACAACACCCGCTCCTCACTTGGGTCATCTCCTGCAGCCCAAGCCCGTCACACACAACACCCGCTCCTCACTTGGGTCATCTCCTGCAGCCCAAGCCTGTCACACACAACACCCGCTCCTCACTTGGGTCATCTCCTGCAGCCCAAGCCTGTCACACACAACACCCGCTCCTCACTTGGGTCATCTCCTGCAGCCCAAGGCAGTCACACACAACACCCGCTCCTCACTTGGGTCATCTCCTGCAGCCCAAGCCCGTCACACACAACACCCGCTCCTCACTTGGGTCATCTCCTGCAGCCCAAGCCCGTCACACACAACACCCGCTCCTCACTTGGGTCATCTCCTGCAGCCCAAGCCCGTCACACACAACACCCGCTCCTCACTTGGGTCATCTCCTGCAGCCCAAGCCTGTCGCACACAACACCCGCTCCTCACTTGGGTCATCTCCTGCAGCCCAAGCCTGTCACACACAACACCCGCTCCTCACTTGGGTCATCTCCTGCAGCCCAAGCCCGTCACACACAACACCCGCTCCTCACTTGGGTCATCTCCTGCAGCCCAAGCCCGTCACACACAACACCCGCTCCTCACTTGGGTCATCTCCTGCAGCCCAAGCCTGTCACACACAACACCCGCTCCTCACTTGGGTCATCTCCTGCAGCCCAAGCCCGTCACACACAACACCCGCTCCTCACTTGGGTCATCTCCTGCAGCCCAAGCCCGTCACACACAACACCCGCTCCTCACTTGGGTCATCTCCTGCAGCCCAAGCCCCTCACACACAACACCCGCTCCTCACTTGGGTCATCTCCAGCAGCCCAAGCCCGTCACACACAACACCCGCTCCTCACTTGGGTCATCTCCTGCAGCCCAAGCCCCTCACACACAACACCCGCTCCTCACTTGGGTCATCTCCTGCAGCCCAAGCCTGTCACACAAAACACCCGCTCCTCACTTGGGTCATCTCCAGCAGCCCAAGCCCGTCACACACAACACCCGCTCCTCACTTGGGTCATCTCCTGCAGCCCAAGCCTGTCACACACAACACCCGCTCCTCACTTGGGTCATGTTCTGCAGCCCAAGCCCGTCACACACAACACCCGCTCCTCACTTCATCGTCTATTATGTATTCTTAAAACTAACTCTGCCTTTGGTCTCGCTTCTGTCCAATCTGCTGCCGCTCACGACTGGAACGCTTTGCAAAGTTTTCTTAAACTGGATACACTCATTTCAATTTCATCTTTTAAAACTATTATATCATCCTTGTTCATGGACACATGCCGTTGCTTCTCTACATAATCATTTTTGTGTTGTCTACTGTGTTGTGTTTTTAATTGTATTAATGTAATTGTTAACCTGTATGTATTTCTAATGTACTGTATTTATTTTAGCCCTATTTCCTTTTGCCTCAGTGGTTATTCCACTTGTCAGGCCGCCATTGTAAATAAGAACTTGTTCTTAATGACTTGCCTGTAAAAATAATAATAATAATAAAAAAAAAGTTAGATAATAGATATTATTTGATGGTGTGGTATGAGACCTACCTCTGCAGTGAGTGACACGCTTGAAGCCTGAAGGACAGAAACAGAGGAATAAAATGAAAATAATTAATCATGAAACCATTAATGTTGCAAGTGTGAGAAAGTGGGCGATGGTTTCGAGAAATGTATTTTAGCAATTCAGAAAAAACTGAAATTTAGCTGTGTTTTTGTCATTTTTACTTTTTGTCGATGTTAATTTTTTTAAAATTCAGTTTTAGTTATTTTAGTACATCAAGTTAAACTTAATGAAAATAAGAAATGTTTCCTTTGCAACAGGCTGAAACAAAAATAGGTAAAAGGTTTTCCATATTTTATTTTCAGTTGGTGTATGCTCATTTTATTCCAAGAACCAGAAATGTTTTTAATGGTTTGACTTTTAGTTAACTATTATAACCCAGTACAAAAACCAGCTTCACAGTAATAAACAGGGAAATAACAAATAACCAATCTTTCATTTGAAAATCACGTGTCTAGTATCTGTAAAACCGCATTTTTCCATCTTAAAAATATATCTAAATGACGTCATATGCTCTCAATGACAAATGCTGAACAGTTAGTTCATGCGTTCATGACATCAAGGCTAGATTATTGTAATGCTATCATGGGTGGTTGCCCTGCACGCTTAATAAACAAACTACAGCTGGTCCAAAACGCAGCCGCTAGAGTTCTTACCAGAACCAGGAAGTATGACCATATTAGCCCGGTTCTGTCAACACTGCATTGGCTCCCTATTAAACATCGTATACATTTTAAAATATGGCTGATTACTTAAAAAGCACTAAATGGTTTAGTTCCCCAGTACTTGAGCGAGCTCTTAACGCATTATACTCCTTCACGTCAATTGCGATCTCAAAATTCTGGCCAGTTGATAATACCTAGAATATCTAAATCGACTGCTGGCGGTAGATCCTTTTCCTATTTAGCACCAAAACTCTGGAACAATCTTCCTAACATTGTCCGTGAAGCAGACACAGTCTGTCAGTTCAAATCTAGACTAAAAACACATCTCTTTGGCTTAGCATACACATAACACATTATAGACTTCTATAATTCAATGTTAGGCTGCATAGATTAGATCAGCCGGAACCGGGAACACTTCCCATAAATCCTGATGTACTCGTTACATCATAAGAAGGATGGCGTCTAGGCTAATATTAGTCTCTCTGTTTATCCCGAGGTTAACTGTGATCAGCCGGACCCAGGCCGTATCCGGATCTGATGAAGGACCTGCGATAATATTCTGAATGTTTCGATCCAATCTGACCTGTTGCTTATTTGGGGACATTTAATATTCAACAATATTATTGATCTCCTGCATTGACAATCATTTTATGAGATGTGAACTGAGCTGGACGATCACGGTTTTCTCCAGAGCGGCTATATAGATAAATGAACTAAATTAATAACTGTTTTACAATAAAAATGAGACATCACTGAACTTACTTAAAGGTGGGGTATGTGATTCTCTTTTTTGTCCATTTTTTCAAAATAACTTGAAATCCTATTCCTAACCCACTTACAGCCACTGAGTTAGAAGCACTGAAATGAAAATTAAGCAATTTAATCATCTGTGGAACGGGCAGGACTCGAAAAACTCCAGCCAATCATTTCCACGACCACCTGGAATCATTGGACAGTAAGTTCGTCAATCAAACGGTCGTACCACACCCCCCTCCCCCAGTGCGCGTGACCCCCTTCGTGCGAATACTCAAAGCTCGTGACGCATGCGCATCTCGTCAGTAAAGCCGGTTCCATGATTAGTAGTAAATCGTCATTACAATCTCTCGCGCATCTGAGTTTTCGCTCGTGCATGATTGCGCGTCCATGTTCTTCGAATGGGTGGAGTCAGGGCCAGCGTTGAAGGAAAGAAGGTAGGACCATTTGAATTGTGTATTTTCAAAATCTGCCGGTAGTTTTCCAAATCACATACCCCACCTTTAACCCGTTTAATCCCAAATTTTTTCTTGCAACTTGAGTACATGCATTTTACTCCTTAGACCTCCCTAACACTCAAACATTATGCCTTTTTTGATTTTATGTTGGTTAAGTTAGTGAAATATTAGGTTTTATACTCGGTCACAATAGTGACCGGTGGGAAACACCATAGTCAGAATTCATACAAATTCTTCAATTAGACCTATTGACACAATTCATTCCAAGACATCCAATACCTCGTTTTGTCATTTCTTGAAGGAGACTTAGTGAGGTGAAAAGGTTGTCATGTATGGAGGAACTTCTGCTTGTTCGGCTAGACCCCTATGGGCTAAACCATGACTTCACTTGGGCCCTGTCCTAGGCCAGTTTCAGGGAGATGTGTGTGCACTCATTCAGTGCACTGAAGATGGGCCGTACGTTGTAGAAAGGGTTGTTTGTGGTCATGTGTGGGGCACACACCAATTGGT
>JAPDVR010000012.1:688465-708465 GCA_026230005.1 Gila orcuttii | reverse complement strand
TATGCATTAAAAAAACTAGAGAAGAGAATCTAATACACTGCAAACATGATGTTCCTCCTCAGAGTTTAGAGCACACATATCTAAACATTCTTAAATCAAGATACATTTACTGGACAAGAAGCAAAATGGCTGAAGATATTGAGTCTTATTTTGATAAAGTTTTTCAGAAAACAAGTGACTTTATGCTGGAAAAAAAAATCGAGTCAGAAAAATAAACTTAATTCAAAGAGAAAACAAGATTATTTTCTGACTCCATTGGTATTTGTTCTTGTTTTAAGCACAAACTCACTACATTTTCAGTCATTTATCTTCCTGTCCAGTAAAGGTGTCCTGATATGAGAATGATTAGGTGTGTGTGCTGGACGACGAGACTGAAACTCTGAGGATGTTTGTTCACTGACCGATCATGAAGTCGGTGTCCGGCGGCAGGAGACACTCGCTGTTGAACCCGCCGCTGTGTGAAGCTCCTCCGGCCTCCGTCAGAACCTCCATCCCCTCCATCACCAGCCTGAGAGTGTGTGTGTGTGTGTGTGTGTGTGAGAGAGAGTGTGTGAGAGAGTGTGTGAGGGAGAGAGAGAGAGAGGAGACGTCCTTTACTGCTGATCGAGAGACAAACAGACACAACAGACGCTCGTCCTCTCAGATGAGCTGCATAATCCTCACACACACACACACACACACACACACACACACACACACACACACACACACACACACACAACAGGAAAATAATGCAACAGAGTTGGTTTCAGATCTAGAAGAAAATAGCGTCACAGTCCAGTTTAAGTAAGTTCAGTGATGGTTCATTTTTGTTGTAAAAAAGTTATTAATTTAGTTAATTTATATATACATATATACAGCCGCTCTGGAGAAAACCGTGATGTCATCGTCCAGCTCAGTTCAGTTCTCATATAATGCTGTCATTGCAGGAGATCAATAATATTGTTGAATAATAAATGTTAAATGTCCCTAAATAAGCAAGACAAAAGCCAAAGCCGACAGTGAAGGAACCGAAACTCCATCAGTGACAGAATAGAGAAAAGGGGGGGGGGGGGTTGGGTTGAATGAGTTCTCCTCTGGCCAACGACCCAACAGTGTGTGGTTATGATTCAGGCATTACAGGTCAGAGGTCAGATTAGATCAGAACATTATATTATGCAGTTCATCTGCTGACACTTCAGGGATGCGTTGTGGCCGTGTCCAGGCGCAGGTCCTCCATCTGATCTGGATACGGCCCGGGTCCGGCTGACTACAGTAAACCTCCGAATAAACAGAAAGACTAATTAGCATTTGCGTAGACGCCATTCTCTGTGTGTGTTTGTGTGTGTGTGTGTGTGTGTGAGGGTAGCATGTACAGAGTGTGTGTGTGTGTGTGTGTGTGTGTGTGTGTGTGTGTGTGTGTGTGTGTGTGTGTGTGTGTGTGTGTGTGTGAGAGGGTAGCATGTACAGAGTGAACAGCAACGGTCCTAGTACTGAGCCTTGTGGTACGCCATACTGAACTTTTGATCGATAAGACATCTCTTCATTTACTGCTACAAACTGATAACGGTCATATTCTATTTAAAAGAATGTTGTGCAGCACTAAGATCCAGTAACACTAGAGAGATACAACACACACACACACACACACACACACACACACTGATGATGATGGATTAGTGTGTGTAATCGTCTCAAGCGCTCGTGTGCAGAAGTGTGTGTGTTGCTCTCATGAACAGAATCCATGTGTGTGTGTGTGTGTGTTTCTGTCAGAGAATCTCCATGAAAAATCCGTGTGTGTGTGTGTGTGTGTGTGTGTGTGTGTGTGTGTGTGTGTGTGTGTGTGTTTCTGTCTCCATGAACAGAAGAGGGTTCGGCTTCATCACTGATCGAGATTATCGGACTGAATGTTTTGAGGTTTACGCTTAATTTAAGTATTCGCCTGAAAACCTTCCTCACAGAACTGGACTCATCATTTACACTCAGACTGAGTCGTTAGATCATTAATTTCACTGAGATTTGCTGATGTATCAGTAATATTAATCAGCACCGTATGTTCATTAGCTCAGAGTTTAATCAACACTCATAATCTCTCGTTCTGTCAGTGCTGCACATTCACAATCATATAGTCATAATTATTCTTCACAGATTATTTTCTTCTCTACACTTACAAAAACAGCTTGAATCATCAGTTCTGGGGGATTATATGAAATAAATTATATTTGGCAATATATTCTGGTTAAATTGTCAGTATACAGTATATGATACAAAATTATACTAAATCCAGCTGATATTAAAATAATAATCATATCGACGTTTCTAAATTATGCCTAATCTCTTTTTTTACTAAACCATCATTGTTCGAAAAGATTATGTATATGATTTTGGAGGAGAAGATTTTGAAACACATCAGTATTTTTTTCTTTAATTGTTACCTGGACAATAAACAATATCATCATCTTAAAAGTGCAGATCGTCAGATTATTCTCCGTCTCTCTCCAGGAACAGCAGGAATATGAAACTCATTTATATGAAATGTAGAGCAGCTCTAATAAATCCATGATCAACAACAATCTTGTCCATCCGTAAAGAGGATCAGATCTCCTCACGAGCTGCTCTAACAGAGAATACAGCATTACTGCTCTTGTGGAGTATTGCACTGTTTATTATAAGTGATTTATAATTGTTTTACATTCCTGGTAATCTTGAATCAGAATAAGTTCCTCTTGCAGCATCTCTTCTCTTCTCTGATGATGTGGGCGGGGCTATAATCTGTCACTCACATGAGATCAGCCAATAGCAAACCACAACCATCCAATCATTTCCCACAGACACAATCAAGCCCCGCCCACATGTGTTCTTGTTCCGGAAGCGTTTCACTCGATATACGACACAATAGAGAAGAAAAGACTAGAGCAACTTCAGTTTCATGATGACTTAAAAGTAGATTAGATTAAACTGATGCGACTCACCGCAGGACAGCTGATGAAGAGACCTGAAAAACAAACACACACACACACACACACACATTCTCTCACACACACACACACACATTCTCACACACACTAGTTCACTGAAGACTGATATCTGCTGGATGTAAGAGACTAAAGCAGTGATTCTTCACTCATTTCCTAAGATTTTTATGCTAAACTATAAATATGAAAATAAACTGAGCATCCGTCACTGAATTAAAGATTAAACATATAATCAGTGTTGTTCTGCAGAAGCAATAAGTCAATAAACACCAGCAAGCAAACAGAGACTCAATTTCACAAAAGACTTCAGTTTATATTTTATAAATACTCTTTCATTGAACAATAATCAGTAGGGATCCATTGCCATTGAAAACATATCAGATAACAAATATGATGAAATAAAATCAATCAATCAATCAAAAAAAAAAAAAAAAAAAAGACACTGGGTCCAAAAAAACAAAACAAACACACACACAGAATCTGTAGCTGGTCAGTGTGAACTAATGGTCTATCAGGAAAACACCGTTTTCTCATCGGAATGATCAGGAATATTTCCTTCAGAAATCAATCATCCGACAATTAAACAATCAGCTGATGAAATAAAACATCATAATGTAGATATTTTTGAAGAATTCATTAAGACTTCATGATCTGATGATACTCATAATTTAACACACACACAAATAATAATAAAAACTACTGCACTTATTTGAGCACAATATTGCAACAGCACTTCAAAACACTGAGAAACTAAGAGGACTTGAAATATAGATATATGCTTTTATACTCCATTTTAAATAATTTCTTTAAATACAATTACAAGTCTCAAAAGCATCATAAACGCCTGTGCAACGCTGACGTTGATCTGAACATAACCTCAGTTTAACTGCAATGCTTTAGAGTCCAGATCAGAGAAAATATCATAATCAGATAAAAGGTCAGGAATTTAAATAGAATTTGTTTCGTTTTTAACCTCAAAAATAGTCCTAAAAATATATTGCATATTCCAGCTTTAGAAACAGACTTAATAAAATATCTCCTTTTTTGTTTAGAAGAAATCGAAAGCAGAAAGACGATACTTTTCCAAATGTAAAAAAAAAATGACTTTAAATTTGAATATTAATATTTTTTTCTCCTGTAATCAGTGGATGATCTGGGTATTTGACATGTGAAACATCATAAAGCTGACATAAAGTGACACTAGAAAATTATGAAAATTTTAAATCATACATTTCTACACTGGGCCAAACTCTACAAACATAATTCATGCTGATGCTCTAAATTCAGTGTAAATGTGTTTATCTTCTGAATTCATGTCAGCAAATGTTCATATATATTTGCATTTAATATTTAAAACTAGCCAATCTATCTCCGTTAAGGGACTCGTTTCTCAACTGGTGTCTGTTCTCTGATGAAAAACAATACAAAATAATAAACTAACCATATAATGATGTCTAGAATAACAAATTAAAGACTTATTAGCTTTAAAAAGGGAGGAGAAACTCTAACACACATCTTCAGTTGTTTAAACTCATCTTTCACTGCTGGTTATACAATATTTAGTTTGTTCCTTCTGCTTTTCTTCATTCATCTACTCTACTAGAACAGGTTTTCCTGCTTGAATGTTGATTATTTTCCTCATATTCTCCATTGTTGCGGCTCCTCTCTTCCCAGTCTGTCAGTAACGCTCTGTTTACTTCCTGTCTCTATGAAGCCCCTCCTCCTGAAAAGCACACTGTGCTCTGATTGGTCGGCTGGATTAGTGTGTTCTGATTGGTCTAGCGCTTCGAGTGTGTTTGGGAAATGTCCCGCCTCTTTCCATAACCGCCAGTTTAACACACTACTAACTAACTCAACCAGGCCCCGCCCCTTTATTCTGCGTATTAATTATTATAATGAGGAATATTGTGACGTGTTCGTTCCCATAAAAAACAATGGAGGCGTTTCAGGAGTTCAGAAACAGTGAAACTCGCACATGTCACTGTTGGGAATGTTGTAATATTTTATAATCATTTACTAAATAAACTTGAAGCGGTTTTGATCTAATTAAAGCATCTCACAAACGATCAGGGAATGTAATAGTGCAATGTCTCTAGGGGACACTAGAAGCGAGAGATAAATATTAAAATATATTTCTGCATTCTAGAGGATCTGAATCTAAAGGTTCAATTTCATAGATACAAAACATAGATCTCCTTACAAATCACGCAAACACTTCATTTGTTCCGATTAATTGATACGTAATTGATGTGTAACGATGAATGCGTCGTCCTTTGGTTCGTCTGGTCAGAGTGGCCGCACTTTAAACTTCACGACCGTCACTCGATCTGGGCAGGAAGAGCTCAAACGCCACAGAAATAAATATTATGAGCATCAGAAATCTGTTCTACACAAACACACTCTTTATCGTTCCCAAAACGGTCCTGAAGCGCTCCGTTCACACCGAGACCGATAAACGATAACTATATACATCTGATGCTTTTTCTCAGAGTTTTATTATCACTCAGAAATTACTAGTTAATTAGTGAAGAAACACCGGAAATTTTGAAGTAGAAATAATGATTAAGAAAAAGTTAGGATTTTCTTGTTAAACATTAGAGCTGCACGATTCTGCATAAATTAAGAATCACAGACTTTCTCTTTAAAATAGAGATCACAATTCTCTAAACAACATAACATGTAATTTATTAGACGTTATAAAAAATGATAATTGCTGCAGTCTATTAATTTTTTTTTATTAAATTAAAATGTTATTATTATTTTAAATCTGTTTAAGTGAATGATTCAATGACTCACTCATAAAGACTTCACTTGCTTCATTACTGGATGAATCAGCGTTTTTGAATGAATCTCTTGAATGAATGATTCAATGACTCACTCATAAAGACTTCACTTGCTTCATTACTGGATGAATCAGCATTTTTGAATGAATCTCTTGAATGAATGATTCAGTGAATCCCTCATAAAGACTTCACTTGCTTCATTACTGGATGAATCAGCGTTTTTGAATGAATCTCTTGAATGAATGATTCAGTGAATCCCTCATAAAGACTTCACTTGCTTCATTACTGGATGAATCAGCGTTTTTGAATGAATCTCTTGAATGAATGATTCAATGACTCACTCATAAAGACTTCACTTGCTTCATTACTGGATGAATCAGCGTTTTTGAATGAATCTCTTGAATGAATGATTCAATGACTCACTCATAAAGACTTCACTTGCTTCATTACTGGATGAATCAGCGTTTTTAAATAAATGAATAGAATGAATGATTCAGTGACTCACTTTGTGCCTATTCTCCTAGAGTTAGAGCATTAGTTATCGTCATGTCGGCGCTGGTGTGAACGGACCTTTAGTCTGAGTATCTGGATCTGGACCTCAGAGGGTTTAGTTCGGCCTGGTTTAGATTAAGAGAGATTTGTTACGAAAGCGTCAGCGTTCTGAACCCTTCAGAGATCCTCCCATCAGCCCTCAGCAGTGCGACAGTCCAGTGTACATGACAGAATCGATATACAAAGTGAGGTTCGTCTCTGAAGGAGAAATGAAGAAGGCAATTAATCTACGGAAGCCTCATTTGGACATCAAGACCACCGGCTCGGTGATCAGTGATGGTCATGTGATCAGCCTCGGGACGCTGTGATTGGTTCACTGCAGGTTCTTCAGGATGCGCCCGTAGCGCAGGTCGTACACGTGTCGGCACAGGTACACCAGCTGCGGGTCGGTGCCCGCGGGCACGGGCCGGTGGGACGGGTTGGCGCTGGCCGAGGGGACGGGCACCAGCGGGGTGCTGTCACACACACCCTCAGAGCGCCGCTTGGCCAAGGCACAAAATCTGCAACATCACATTAGATTATTATGACACGTAATGTGAGTGAGTTACTGTGTGTGCTTGTGAGAGTGTGTGTGTGTGTGAGTGAGAGAGAGAGACAGAGAGAGAGTGAGTGTGCGTGTGAGTTTGTGTGTGTGTCTGTGTGTGTGTTTGTGTTAGTGAAAGTGTGAGTGTGAATGAGAGAGTGTGTGTGTGTATGTGTGAGAGAGAGACAGAGAGTGACTGTGTGTGTGTGTGTGTGTGCGTGAGTGTGTGTGAGTTTGTGTTAGAGTAAATGTGATTGTGAGTGAGATGGTGTGTGTGTGTGTGAGAGAAAGAGAGAGAGAGAGACAGATAGTGAGTGAATGAGTGTGTGTGTGTGTGAGTTTGTGTTAGAGTAAATGTGAGTGAGAGAATGTGTGTGTGTGAGTTTGTGTGTGTGTTTGTGTTAGAGTAAATGTGATTGTGAGTGAGATGGTGTGTGTGTGTGTGTGAGAGAGAGAGAGAGAGAGAGAGAGAGAGAGAGAGAGAGAGAGTGAGTGAGTGAGTGAGTGAGTGAGTGAGTGTGTGTGTGTGTGAGTTTATGTTAGAGTAAATGTGAGTGTGAGTGACAGAGTGTGTGTGTGAGTTTGTGTTAGAGTAAATGTGAGTGAGAGAATGTGTGTGTGTGAGTTTGTGTGTGTGTTTGTGTTAGAGTAAATGTGATTGTGAGTGAGATGGTGTGTGTGTGTGTGTGAGAGAGAGAGAGAGAGAGAGAGAGAGAGAGAGAGAGAGTGAGTGAGTGTGTGTGTGTGTGTGTGTGTGTGTGTGTGTGTGTGTGTGTGTGAGTTTATGTTAGAGTAAATGTGAGTGTGAGTGACAGAGTGTGTGTGTGAGTTTGTGTTAGAGTAAATGTGAGTGTGAGTGACAGAGTGTGTGTGTGTGTGTGTGTGTGTGTGTGCGTGAGTTTGTGTAAATGTGATTGTGAGTGAGATGGTGTGTGTGTGAGAGAGAGAGAGACAGATAGTGAGTGAGTGAGTGAGTGAGTGAGTGAGTGAGTGTGTGTGTGTGTGTGTGTGTGTGTGTGAGTTTCTGTTAGAGTAAATGTGAGTGAGAGTGTGTGTGTGTGTGTGTGTGTGTGTGTGTGTGTGTGTGTGTGTGTGTGTGTGTGTGTGTGGGTGAGTTTCTGTTAGAGTAAATGTGAGTGAGAGTGTGTGTGTGTGTGTGTGTGTGTGTGTGTGTGTGTGTGTGTGTGTGTGTGTGTGTGTGTGTGGGTGAGTTTCTGTTAGAGTAAATGTGAGTGAGAGTGTGTGTGTGTGTGTGTGTGTGTGGGTGAGTTTCTGTTAGAGTAAATGTGAGTGAGAGAGTGTGTGTGTGTGTGTGTGTGTGTGTGTGTGTGTGTGTGTGGGTGAGTTTCTGTTAGAGTAAATGTGAGTGAGAGTGTGTGTGTGTGTGTGTGTGTGTGTGGGTGAGTTTCTGTTAGAGTAAATGTGAGTGAGAGAGTGTGTGTGTGTGTGTGTGTGTGTGTGTGTGGGTGAGTTTCTGTTAGAGTAAATGTGAGTGAGAGTGTGTGTGTGTGTGTGTGTGTGTGTGGGTGAGTTTCTGTTAGAGTAAATGTGAGTGAGAGTGTGTGTGTGTGTGTGTGTGTGTGTGTGTGTGCAAACTAAACACTCTTTCATGTCTTCTTGTGCTTGAACAGACAAATTTACAAAATTATGTTACAAAATAGTGAGTATCCCAGTAAACATAGTGGGTTATGACTTGTGGTCTTCCGGTCATTTTGACCCGGAGAAGATTTTCTTTTTCCCAAAAATACTAGTTAATGTAATCGCTTTGGACTGAAACTTAGTGAGTTTCTTCACAAAGGGTATAACTACTTCTCAAATGTTTTTTGAAAATTTTCTTACTTTTTTAGGGGGGGGTTTGTTACCTTGTTACACTTGTGGTGTTCCCGGGTCAAAATGACCGGCCTATAAAAAAAACTTATAAATCACTCATTATACCATATTTTCACCCAATCTTGGATTCAATCTTTTTGTCAACTTGTTCTCTTTCAGTTAGGACTGGTTTTGTATTTTCATTTGCATCTGATTAATCGTGGGCCTCATTTATCTAAGAGTAGGCATCTAATTTTTGAGTAAAAAAAATAATATTTTTTTTTAATTTTGGAATTTTTTTTTTTTTTTTGAAAATTGGTACTGTTGTTCACACTAGTCTACTTTAATGTTTCACCAGGAAGTTTGTTTTGAAAAACTTTTATTTTGGAAAAAATGGTACATAGTCACACTTGTGGTATTCCCGGGTCAAAATGACCGGCCTATAAAAAATAGCTTATAAATCACTCATTATATCATATTTTCACCCAATCTTGGATTCAATCTTTTTGTGAACTTGTTCTCTTTCAATTAGGACTGGTTTTGTATTTAATTTTCAAATGGTTTAATTGTAGGAGTCATTTATCCGAGCTTATGCACCTTAGTTTTTGAGTGAAAAAAGCATTATGTGTTAATATTTTGGGCAATATTGAGTAAAATATGAAAAAAAAATTGCACTGTTGATCACACTAGTCTACTCTAATGTTTAACCAGGAAATTTCTTTTTAAATTCTTTTATTTTGTACAAAATTGTACAAGTGAGTCACACTTGTGGTGTTCCCAGTCAAAAATGGCCGGCCATTGAAAGTGAATTTAGAAGATTACAAAACACAGGACTTGTATTTTGAAATGCTTTTATTTTCAGAAAAGGGGTGCACAGTAACACTTGTGCTGTTCCCTGACAAATCATTGTCACCATTGTGACAAACAAGACAACACATTAACGCTGTCATATAGAGAACACATATCAAACACTGTTCATATTCTTTCAGTTTTCCAAATTATGAACTAACCAAAACATCAAACACCGGGTCTCTGTGTGAACACATGCAAGTGACTAACAAAAGCATTTTTTTTCATATTTTACTCAATATTCCCAAAATTATTAACAAATAATGCTTTTTTCACTCAAAAACTGAAGTGCATAAGCTCGGATAAATGACTCCTACAAAACTGTCACCGTCCCACAGGTGGGACGCTTGCCCATATATATTTAGAACAATAATATCTTAGTAAAAACCTAAAGTAATATTAACAAACTATATATCATTTGAAAGCTTACAATCTATAGTTTTCATATTTGGTGGCTGTTTTTTTAAAATAAATTACAGAGGAGCAATAATTTATCAATTTGCAACAAGAATATTTCATATTCATTAGGCGTGTTTAGGCCTTTATTTTGAAATAGAAATAAACATGAAAAATCATGAAAGATTGGTTGAAACCTCAGTTTGTTTTCATGCCAAGAGTTCAAAAGATAGCACCAATTAAATTTTATGAGAAAAAAAGGTCTGAAAATGTTTAGAATATAAAGAAAAATATTATGGATTCTCGATTTGTGAGGCAGCAGCGAGCTATAACGCATATATGTGCTCTTTTTATGTTTATTAGAGGTTGAAATCAAATCAAATACTGCCAAAACACCCATACTATTTCTGAACAGGATGTATACTTCATAAATTGTATGAAATTATGGAAATACATGGTTCAGATCACTCAAAACATATATGAAAAAGGAGACGCCCTTATGGTCAGTAAGGAAGCTGGCTGTCCATCTAGTGAAAAAGTTTGGTACTGCACCCAAATAAAATCTCACTGAAAGCTCATTTTTTGAGATATCTACCTAAAATTTGGAACACAACTTTTCTAGCAGTTTTAGAGTAAAATATATTTTGTAATATATATATATATATATATATATATATATATATATATATATATATATTATATAAAATATAAATAATTATATTTTTACATTCTATATTTTCATAAACTCAAACTAATATAACTTTTTTTCTGTTTCACTTTCATAATTTATTTCACTTCTACAATAATCTGGCAAATTTCTTCTTAAAAACAAGACCAACCATATGTCTATATTTTAAGTTTGTATAGTGATTTTTTTGTCTATGCGAAAAAAGGGGGGGTGACAGCTAAAGGGTTAAACCGTTTGAAAATTAAATACAAAACCAGTCCTAATTGAAAGAGAACAAAACCAGTCCTAATTGAAAGAGAACAAAACCAGTCCTAATTGAAAGAGAACAAGTTGACAAAAAATTTGAATCCAAGATTGGGTGAAAATATGGTATAATGAGTGATTTATAAGCTATTTTTTATAGCCCGGTCATTTTGACCCGGGAAGAACAGAGGTGTTATAGGGTTTTGAACACCACATGAGGGTTAAGTGAACGTAAACAGTTGAGAAAGTAAACAGGTATCAGTATATTAGATCAGTGCATCCGCTCTTAAAGTGACAGCAGCCTAATATTCCTGCTGTCTGTGTTTAATGTTAATCAAACAACAAAAGACAGGAAAAAATCACCCGCTGCTCTTGACTGAATAACTTTTGTAACTTTAATACGGATTAATTAACAAGGATGTTTAATTTATACAGTGAAGAATATACATTATTTTACATTTGCTCACTTTATTAAATTTCTGTACCTGAAAGCTACTGTTAGATCTACCTGAAAAACCTGTTTATTTCATTTCTATCTTTGTTACATTGCATTTATTTGTGCTTTTGCTTTTTTTTAACTGAGCTGTTTACTTGAGTTTAATCATTTTTTAAATGTATATTAGTTAGGCTAGTAGTTGTATCGAAATTGGAAGAGAATTGTGCATTTTCACTGGTATCTAAAATTTAGCTGTCAGTACTGCCTGTTTTCGTGTCCGGTAGGAAATATTTATGGCCGGTACGTTTCCTTAAGTCACGGACATTGGCAGGTGTTGCAAAAAGATAATTCTTGGCCTTTGTGCAACACATCTGATGACAGGACCCTGGGCCGAGCTCTTACCTACAGTACTGTGCTAGCGGCAGGACGTAGCATCGCTCCTCGATGCAGGCCACGCTGTTCTCATCCTGATGTCGAGAGGCGAAGATCTCGTTCTGAAAGACAGACAGTTTAAATACATCTCTAGAAATCATGTGAGGGTGAACATCACTCGAGCACAAGTGTCCAGCTGAAAGCAGTGGCTCACCTCGCAGTGCATGCTGGGATCTCTGCCTCCTTGCGTGTGCTCAGGTCTATAGTACCAAAATAGGCTCATCATCAGCTCTCCTGGATCGAAACAGCCAAGTCAGGTCACACACACTCAAATAAACAACTTTTATTTACAACAACAACACTGAGTCAGAGGACTGAAAAGATGACATTTTTATTAAAGAAAATGTTGTTTTGAGTGTTTCTTAAATAAAAAAAGTCAATAAATAACTATTTGTATTATTATGACTTCACCTGTTCTTGGATCCTCCCACAGAGCTGAGATCTTGGCCACGTACGGCAGGGTTTTCTTCCGGGGTCCCGATCTTAAGAGCACTGTGTCTCGTACCCTGATCACTTCTCCATCTCGCTCCACTCCTTCATAACACTGACGAAGAACCGTCTCGTCATCGCCCTGCAAAACCTAAACTATTACACTATATCCACTTCATATCTGAGCTGGTTAATGATTCACTCAGGAGCAACACACGCCAACATTACGAATCCGGATAAATTCACGATTCTCTAAACAAAATAACATGTAATTTACTGGAGGTTCTGAAAAGATGTTAATTGCTGCAGTCTATTAAAAAAATTATTAATTTGAATTCTTATTATTATTCAAGTCGAACAAGCCTTTCACTTGTTTCATTACTGGATGAATCAGCGTTTTTGAACAAATCTCTTGAATGGATGATTCAATGACTCGCTCATAAAGACTTCACTTGCTTCATTACTGGATGAATCAGCGTTTTTTAACAAATCTCTTGAATGGATGATTCAATGACTCACTCATAAATATTTCACTTGCTTCATTACTGGATGAATCAGCGTTTTTGAACAAATCTTTTGAATGGATGATTCAATGACTCGCTCAAAGATTTCACTTGCTTCATTACTGGATGAATCAGCGTTTTTTAACAAATCTCTTGAATGGATGATTCAATGACTCACTCATAAATATTTCACTTGCTTCATTACTGGATGAATCAGCGTTTTTGAACAAATCTTTTGAATGAATGATTCAATGACTCGCTCAAAGATTTCACTTGCTTCATTACTGGATGAATCAGCGTTTTTGAACAAATCTCTTGAATGAATGATTCAATGACTCACTCATAAAAACTTCACTTGCTTCATTACTGGATAAATCAGTGTTTTTGAACAAATCTCTTGAATGAATGATTCAATGACTCACTTATAAAAGGTGTGTTCGAGTTGAAGCGGCGCTGTACAGACCGATCAGTGTTTGACATCAAAGTACCGTGAGAGTGATTCATCCAGAGCGTCTGCTCTCTAATCGCTCTTGCGGTATTTTGACCCTAAACACAGATCGGTCTGCAGTCGAACAACCACGCTCATCACTCACCGCAATAAACACCTCCTTCTCCGTAGGGACTCCAACAGGACGCCATCCGTTCGTAGCCTCGCGCCGGCTTACTTTCCTCTGATGTTTGGCACTTGCTGGACTAGCTGTGGGTCGTTTGGATAACCTGGTGTGGCCCATAGTGAGCGACCCGTTGGATGGCTTGGGGTTTTGAGGGCATGTTTTGCCCACTTTAAGCCTGACTTCAGCCTGCCTGCGGTCCGACATCGAGGACAGGAGCCGCGGGTTGAGCGGGGGGGACCGGTTCACCCGGGGCATGCTGGGACATCCGGAGAGCGGGGAGGACCGGTTAACCTGGGGCATGCTGGGACATCCGGAGAGCGGGGGGGACCGGTTCATCCGGGGCATGCTGGGACATCCGGAGAGTGGGGGGGACCGGTTAACCCGGGGCATGCTGGGACATCCGGAGAGCGGGGGGGACCGGTTCACCCGGGGCATGCTGGGACATCCGGAGAGCGGCAGGGTAGGAGGAACCAGGAGCGAGCGACTGTGCTCATCTTGAGACAAGGAGAAGCCTTCTGAAACAGCACAATGAAACACATGATTACTACAGGTGTAACGCAATGACAGACCGGTATGGCTTGTTAACCCTTGTGCGTCAATTAAAAAAAGATCCACATTGGTCCATAGAGGACAAAAATATCAGTGTTTAAAAAAACTGTCATAAAAATTTTAAGCCACAGACTTAAGTTTGGTCTCATTTTAAAGAAGATTGGTAGATTATTGTTGAAGTAAAAAAAAAGTTTAAAAAATGAAACAAAAAAAGTTTAAGTTTATGATTTATGAACAATATTTTATAAAAAAAATATATATTTTATGAAAAATGTTGAACTCTAAAACTGCTAGAAAATTAAAGCTATAAATATAAACAAGTCGTGTTCCAAATTTAAGGTTGATCTCTCAAAAAATTTGCTTTCAGTCAGATTTTGTTTTGGGTTAGGGTTAGACTCAGTGTTGGGGAAAGTTACTTTGAAAAGTAATGCATTACAATATTGAGTTACTCCCTTAAAATTAACTAATTGTGTTACTTAGTTACTTTTTTAGAAAAGTAATGCCTTACGTTACTTTTGTGTCACTTTTTTGTGTTACTGTGAGTTCAGTATAGTGATATGTATCGTATCGTGAGTTCATTGTCGTGATATGTATTGTATCGTGAGTTCAGTATCGTGATATGTATCGAATCGTGAGTTCAGTATAGTGATATGTATCGTATTGTGAGTTCAGTATCGTGATATGTATCGTATCATGAGTTCAGTATCGTGGTATGTATCGTATCATGAGTTCAGTATCATGATATGTATTGTATCGTGAGTTCAGTGTTGTGATATTTATCGTATCGTGAGTTCAGTATCGTGATATGTATCGTATCGTGAGTTCAGTGTTGTGATATGTATCGTATCGTGAGTTCAGTATCGTGATATGTATCGTATCGTGAGTTCAGTATCGTGATGTGTATCGTATCATGAGTTCAGTATCGTGATATGTATCGAATCGTGAGTTCAGTATCGTGATATGTATCGAATCGTGAGTTCAGTATAGTGATATGTATCGTATTGTGAGTTCAGTATCGTGATATGTATCGTATCATGAGTTCAGTATCGTGATATGTATCGTATCATGAGTTCAGTATCATGATATGTATTGTATCGTGAGTTCAGTGTTGTGATATTTATCGTATCGTGAGTTCAGTATCGTGATATGTATCGTATCGTGAGTTCAGTATCGTGATATGTATCGAATCGTGAGTTCAGTATCGTGATATGTATCGAATCGTGAGTTCAGTATCGTGATATGTATCGTATCATGAGTTCAGTATCGTGATATGTATCGAATCGTGAGTTCAGTATCGTGATATGTATCGTATCATGAGTTCAGTATCGTATCGTGAGTTCAGTATCGTGAAATGTAT
Organism: Gila orcuttii; assembly: GCA_026230005.1. Taxonomy (NCBI): domain Eukaryota; kingdom Metazoa; phylum Chordata; class Actinopteri; order Cypriniformes; family Leuciscidae; genus Gila; species Gila orcuttii. The sequence goes on along the minus strand of JAPDVR010000012.1, from coordinate 693,348 downwards.
TATATCGTGATATGTATCGTATCGTGAGTTCAGTATCGTGATATGTATCGTATCGTGAGTTCAGTGTCGTGATATGTATTGTATCGTGAGTTCAGTGTTGTGATATGTATCATATTGTGAGTTCAGTATCGTGATATGTATCGTATCCTGAGTTCAGTATCGTGATATGTATCGAATCGTGAGTTCAGTATCGTGATATGTATCGTATCATGAGTTCAGTATCGTGATATGTATCGAATCGTGAGTTCAGTATCGTGATATGTATCGTATCATGAGTTCAGTATCGTGATATGTATCGAATCGTGAGTTCAGTATCGTGATATGTATCGTATCATGAGTTCAGTATCGTGATATGTATCGTATCATCAGTTCAGTATCGTATCGTGAGTTCAGTATCGTGATATGTATCGTATCATCAGTTCAGTATCGTATCGTGAGTTCAGTATCGTGATATGTATCGAATCGTGACATGAGGGTATCGATTCGTGTCATGAGGGTATCGTTACACCCCTATTATTGGTGATTTTCATCAATCGTCATCATGATCTCTGACCTGTTTTGATGGGATGTCTGCAGTGTGAGCAGCTGTTGGGGAAGGAGCAGGTCCGGCTAGCGAAGGCGTATCGTCCGACTCCACAGCGGTAGCATCCCGACCCGACGGACCCGCAGAAGGGATGAGCGATCCCTGAGGAGGCTAGCAGCGCCGGCGAGCTCAAACCCGGCCCGGGGTGAGCAATGTGCACAAGGTACCCGGCGTAGCACGGATCTGCGCACACACACGGATGAGCGCTGAGCGTTAGTGCCGGATGCGCCGGAACCAGGTGTTTGATCCGCGACTCGTCCGGCTCCTGCGCGAGGAACAGCGCTAGCCGGTGGCAGTCCGGCGGACAGCAGCAGAACGCACTCAGCTCCGCCTCCACCGGCTCCTCCTTCACCACCGTCACTGGGTATCCCAGAATGCTCTGCGACTGGAAGCCCGGTTTAGCCGCCGCGTGACTCAGTTCTGACTCGTAGCTCCTGCTTTTACACACTTCACAAGCTCCGTCGGGATCGCGGCTGATCTTCTTGGACGGCGTCTGTGCTTTGGGTTTGCAGCGGTCCGGTTTGATCCTTCCTGTAGTCGAGCTAGTTAGCTTCATTAGCGCGGCGGCGTTGAGTCCAGCTAGCCGTCTGGGAGCCGGAGCGTAGAGACTCGCGTCAGACTCATCTTTCTTCCTCTTCTTTTGGCACGTCTCTGCCTTCGAGGTTCTTTTCGAGCAGGTCTTAGTAGTTGAGGCGCCATCGCAGTGTTTCTTCGCTAGTTTGGTGTCGGTTTTCTCGAGCAGCAGACTGTTAACCGCCTCTGCATTTAGAGACGCTAGTCGACGTTTACGCGGCTCCGGAGCTGAAGATTTATCCTGCAATGTCTTCTCTTTTTTGGGATCCACTTCTGGGATCAGTTCCTCCTGTCCGCCCAAACGCGTGAGCAAAACATGGCAGCTCAACGCCTCGCCGTCTGAAGCTGCGGCTCTTCCTCGTAGCGGGTACAGCTTACGCTTGCGCTCGCTCACAGTCTTAGCCTTTCCTCTCCTGCTCACATGCTTCTTATTTTCATCCATTTTCAGTGAACGTTTTTGACTTTCATGCTGCTCACGATTCCTGGCCTTGACTTTCTTCGCCATTGATCGCACAGGCCAGGCTCCGCCCACAGTTTCACCATGTGACCCGCCCTCCACGTGGCCCTGCCCCTCGCCACGACACTGGCCGAGGGAGCCTTTTTTCCGAGCGTGGGTCATAACATGCTTCCGGAGAAGACCTACGGGATAAAAAGGAAGGCATGAAATTAATATGACAATATTGATAAACAAGAGAGGAATAACTTCTTTTAGTACGAAGAAACACCAAATACAAGATGTGAACAAAACATTTACATTTTTGCATTTATCAGACACTTTCGTCTAAAGCGACTTCCAATAGAGAAACAAGCGATTCATCACAGAGACAATATTCTTAGAATGCAATGCCAGGTTTATTTGACTGCTCGATTAGGAAGAAAGCTTTGCAAAGAAATTTGCTCATTAAGGCTGCAATTACTTGATAAAAAATACAGTAAAACAGTGAAATATTATTAGAATGTAAAACAGCTGTTTTCTATGTGAATATACACCATTGTCACCGTTACAGCTGTTTACATTCCACCAGATGCTAATCCTAGCATAGCCCTAGGCTACTGTAAATTGAATACAAAGCAAATACCCTGAAGCAGTCCATATTATAGCTGGTGGTTTTAATCAATCAGACCTAAAGGCTGCTCTCCTGAAATTTGAACAGCACATTAGATGTGCTATAAGAGGGACATAGAACATTAAGAACGGGTTTAGGTCAATACCATTACCACACTCGGGCCAATCAGATCACCTATCCATACTCTATTGTTTTGAGATGACAAACTGGGACATTTTTGAGGTTCAGGACTTGGAGCTACATACAGTCCTGTGTTGATAATGTCAAGGTTTACATTTACGCATTTGGATGCTTTTATCCAAAGTGACTTACATTGCATTTCAATCTACACATTTACATTCTTATCAGTTCTTGCTTTCCCTGGGAATCAAACCCATGACCTTGGCATTGCAAACGCCAATGCTCCACTGTTTGATCGACAGGAAAGCTGTTAGGGTTTTGGAAATTACAACCCCAACCCAGCACCCGTGTAGGAAGGGTTGGAGTAGGGAGACGGAGGGACAGCACGGCCGACGCATGTTAGACGACACCAGCCTCCTGACTCGCAGATCCGCACATATGGGGATCAGGTCTACAATCAATCCATAGGGCTACTGTGGGTAGGGTTAGAAAAGGGATGGGTATAGGATTAGATCCCGATTGGTCTGAAGAAACCGCCAACCTGAGGTTAAGAACCCATGGGCTAAGAAGACTAGGTTTACAATCCATAGGGTTACCATGGTTAGGTTTAGAGCGGGAATTGGTACAGGCTTAAGGTGATGATACACAGGGCAATCTTGTGGAGAGATTGTTGCTTGGGCACTTTCACATTGAAAATGAGCAATACATTTCTATCTGGATAATGTAGATCGGTCGTGGGCTGTGTCTCATCTGGTTGCCCATTGACGGCAACATTGCTCAAAAAGTTGCCCTGTGTATCATCACCTTTAGATCTAAATTGATCAAGCAATGTAGAATCCAGAGGGTTGGGGTTTGGTTGGGGATGGGGTTGTGTTGGGGATGGGGATGGGGTTGTGTTGGGGATGGTGTTGTGTTGGGGATGGTGTTGGGGATGGGGTTGTGTTGGGGATGGGGTTGTGTTGGGGATGGGGTTGTGTTGGGGATGGGGTTGGGGTTGTGTTGGGGATGGGGTTGGGGTTGTGTTGGGGATGGGGTTGTGTTGGGGATGGGGTTGTGTTGGGGATGGGGTTGGGGATGGGGTTGTGTTGGGGTTGTGTTGGGGATGGGGTTGGGGATGGGGTTGTGTTGGGGATGGGGATGGGGTTGTGTTGGGGTTGTGTTGGGGATGGGGTTGGGGATGGGGTTGTGTTGGGGATGGGGATGGGGTTGTGTTGGGGTTGTGTTGGGGATGGGGTTGGGGATGGGGTTGTCAGAACCCCTGGATGACAAAGGGGGTTAAAACTCTCCTTAAGGATTGTAACATCGCCCTCAGGTCAAGTCAAATCAAGTCGAGTCTCCTTCATTTATACAGCGCTTTTAACAATATAGATGTTTCACAGCAGCTTTACAGTGATAATAGGAGATTACAGTAACAGAGATTGTTTAGGCTTTACAGCAGATCTAGAATAAAGTTATTGTCCAGATAAAGTTAGTTTTGATTGATTCACTTCCGTTGTAAAGATCATTAGTTATTAACTTAGCGGCCGCTAACACGACACCGTTCTCACAGAAAACCCTTAATACGATCCGGCCGCTCACTCGCACAACAGTGTCTGGCGACTCGAGAACACAAACCATGAATCATGTTTCAAGGTACAAGACTTTATTTTTTATCGCTTCCGCGTAGCCACGCTAACTGGAATTATCCCGACAACGTTGATCTGTCAGAGGAACAGGTCTGGTGATAGAGCCCATTACACCAGTGCAGGAGCCAACCTGAAGAAGACACCAGATCGAGGACCATCTCTATAACCAGACCCTCGGCAGGCCTTCAGCATCTCAGTGACTGATTCTTCACACGTAATGAGACAAGAGCAGAAGGAACAGCCAGAAGACCTTTATCAGCCTCTAAAGGCGGATCTATTGCATCATGGACTAATAGATTTAAGAACAGCTTTTACCCCAGAGCCGTAAGAGAACTCCACACTGCTAAACACTGAACTTCTGATTACACCATGATTCACTAATCATAATTACAGTTAGGGTCACTTTGTGACAACAGTGTGCAATATCTTTACATGAAACTGTCAAGTTTCTGTATTGTAGTGTGTTGCATTTATGGTGTCTTAATTATTGTTGTGGTGTTGTCATGTGTGGATGCACAGTCAGATTTGCTAATTAATTAATGCAATGACAATAAAAGGAATTGATTGATTTCTGTGATCAAAGCTGAATTTATTTGATCAGAAATATAGTAAAAATGTTGAAATATTATTCTAATGTAAATCAGCTGTTTTCTATGTGAATATATAGTAAAGTGTAATTTATTCCTGTGATCAAAGCTGAATTTTCAGCATCATTACTCCAGTCTTCAGTGTCACATGATCCTTCAGAAATCACTATAATATGATGATTTGATGATCAAGAAACATTTATGATTATTATCAGTGTTGAAAACAGTCATATTTCTGTGGAAACTGATACATTTTAGTTTTCAGGATTCTTTCAGTTCAAAAGAACAGCATTTATTTGAAATATAATCCTTTGTAACTTTGTAAACG